>JABXWE010022068.1:0-22044 GCA_014611495.1 Limonius californicus | reverse complement strand
TGATAATGATGGTCACGTCATAGTAAAACATCCACAAAGTGCAAGAAGGCGATGCCGAGAATGCAGAAGCACTACAGTTTTCATGTGCATCAAATGTAAGGTCCCCTTACACACAAAATGTTTTCAGAATTTCCATTCCAAATAAATGTATATACCGATGATGTATTACTAGCCAAGTGGCCAACGTTGCGAAAACGCAACCTAATTTTTTTCATATATACATACAACTTTTTTTTTGTTTTAATTTCTTTTTATATTAATTGACATGCTTTGAAATAAATACCATAAAAAAATTCGTCTTTTTTTTTTATTTTAATGCTTGGCCGTTAATGGGTTAAGTACTGCAGTGGCGGCTTATGTCTTCGATGGGTATCCATCGCGTGTAGTTCCGTATCGCTGTATCACCGTGGAGTGAACAGAATATCGACAAGTGTGGGATTTAAAAGAAATGCGCTGGAATTTATCCCTGGAAAGGCAATTCATTGCGAATTTGCCGATCGCCTTTGGCGGATTAGTATCGAGCCCATTCGTTGTTCCTGTACCTGTGCCGTTGCTGCGACAAATATTTCGTCTCGGAATTCTTCCGAAGAAGTCGTCTACCTTTTTGCCGGATATGAAAATACCCCAGACTGTACCTACATCTGGAAAACAACCCCCAGAATTGTGCCTGCCTTCACCGGAAGTCAAGGTGAAGGACCTAGGTTTTTGTGTGGTGAAAAAACCCTTTTACGCATTAACTTGTAAAATTCTAAGTGATTGAACCGTTTTTTTTATGCAACAAGAAGCGACCTTCAGTTGCCGATAGTCCTTTTTTTGTATTTCTAAATGTAAAGAGTAATTATATATATTGTGCTATTCATGTAAGCTCCGACGCCACTGGCCACGTAGTCGTTTGGACAATTTAAATAACGTGCACCAGCAACGGCGAGTCCCTCCTCTTGAGCGCTCAAATTAACTATATGTAATATAGAGCTATTAAAATCCCTTTGCCGTCATTTTTGTATTGTCATTTCCAGTCGTTTAATTACATGTGTTTTAAAATTGATTACATCTTTTATTATATTGTATTTGTATTTGTGCGTGCATGAATTTTGCAAGCTTTCTAAACAGGAAGGAGGCACAGTAAAGGTGAGTTCGATTCCCGTAAGCTGTCGGCTCCTCGGCCTTCCACGAGAACCTACAATCAGCTGTGACTTGGAAGCCGGCTAATTTTGACCCACCCTGTACACAACCAGGAAGATTTCCTCCCGTAAGCGATTTCCGCGAACCCCCCCTATTCTTCTGAGCTAAGCTGCAGGCCTTTTTCCACCTATCCTGTTGCGGGTCGACGAAAAAGCTCGTTTGGCCCGTAACAATTGCTTTCCAAAGACGTTACATCATTAGGGAGACTATAATGTTTGTTAAAACTGTTCGCTGTCTTACTTCGGTGACGTTCATATTATTAGTTTAAAATAATATTCTCTCAGGTTTCAGGTTTTATTTTATTTTGTACCGTATATCTGCGTATGTAAATATATAATATGTCATTTTTAAAAGGAATATAGATATTTGTAGACAATCATGGCAGTTGTGTCATCAATAGCTTTAAACACACCATCAAAAAAATACGGGGTACGCTACGAAAAATAAAAGAAACACCAACTATCTCTAAAACCAACACCTTAATTTTCAACCCAGCAGTTTTAACCACCCCTCAGCAAATAGCAGACGCTCTGGCCACCATATTTGAATCATACTCCAGCAACCAAGGCTACACACAACAATTTCTCAATTACAAAACTGAAATGGAAAGTAAACCATTAATCATGCAACCTGATAATAGCAATCACATCAATAAACCCGTCTCTGAAATAGAATTGAAGTCAGTACTTTAACAACTCAATTATAACAGTAGAGCTGGCCCGGATGGTATATCATATCAGCTGATAAAATACCCATACGAAGAATCTCTAACGTAACTATTAAAAAATATTACGATATATTATATGAAAAAAAATATTTTCTCGAACAAACGAAGGGAATCCTATATAATACCCGCACTAAAACCAAACAAAGACGAATCAAAGAAAACTAGAAGGATCCCAATCAAAAACAGAATATTGAACAAGTTGGAAACATCGTGAAAACAGATAAATAATATCGAACTGCGCATCATCAAAATTGACGTCTTCAAATGGTATAAATGGGAAAACAGAGGAGTTACAAAACTTAAAATAGAACACACAGTACCCACCCACAAACACTTATTACAACCACAGGATATAGAAATCTATGATACATGCAACGTTCTTCTCTTTGTCAACTTTATCATTACTAACTGCTCTAAGTAGAGAATAGAATGCCAGCATCCAATATTCCAGCCCCTCTTAACGAAGCCCTTAAAGACAGTTCTGAAACTCCAACCAATGTATTGAAGTATCTCAAGGATATAACACTTATTCGTCGAATATATATTGCTGTGATACAAAAGGCTCTAATTGAGATATCTTAACCTATTATTAAATTTATTAAAGCTGAATTAAGCTACCCTATAAGCAAATAGGTTGTTTAATTACTTATAAATCAAATACGATGTAATTTTGTTTGTTTCCTATAATTGGTTTGGCATCGTAGACTGGATTCTAGGTAGCAAATTTGGATATTTTGGTTTATATTTACCTTCAGGAAGGTATAGAGCCTTATTTGTGCATTCTTGAGCTGTAATTTAAGAAATATGAATAAAAATGTAATAATTTTGACAGCTTCATACTAAAGTGTAAATTTCTGAATTTAATACTTTTCTTTTGAGAAAAATATGTTTGTAGTGATGTTCTAACGTATGTGAGGAAGCTTGTGTTAATTTTGATAAACACTGAAGTAGTTCTTATAATTTAATGTAAAAATATTTGTTCATTTTCAAATGAATTGTCGAAAGCATACCAAATGGGATTGGAAATCTGTGTATTTTTGTGAGTAACGCAGTAGTGATTTTTACTTTGTAGTAATATTAGTGATAAGAATATTATTGTAAGTTTTAGATATTTGTTATTAATTTAGTCAATTTAATGCTTTGTTCTGATTGGCGGAGCCCTTTGGGAACGTCTAAGAATTTGTTTGTTTGTGAGCGGTTGCTAGACAACGCGAGCAACATCGAGGGATTTTGTCTTAAAACACAATGGAGCTATCAAATCTTGGAGCGAAAAGCACGGTTTTCCGCAGCTCCGCAAAATTGTAAATTTTGTGGATTTACTTAAGTGTTTCGATAATAAAACGTGCTAATGTTTGATAACATTCTAAAAGTGTTTTCATTTTATTTACGGTGAAGAATTTGTGAAAATTTTCGAACAATTCGAGTTTCATGCGAAAATAGAAAGTTGGCGTCGCTCATTCACTTGTTTCCGATCATCTTTTGTTTATGGACTGGTCAACAATTTGGGTTGACAAATGCAGTCAAATGTCAATGTTACTTGTTGAAAACTTTGAATCTATATAAAATAATTAAATTAGCTAAATATAATTAAATAAGTAAAAGGAAAGTGCTTGGGAAGTTGATATTATTAAAATAAAAAAATAAATTTAAAAGAAGAAACTCTAATAAGAAAATTCACCTCATCAAAATTGGAGGTTATAATGTTACAAACATCAATGCAAGTTATTTCCAGTGATTATTTGAATATTTGCAAATAGGGGAAAAAATATAAAATTAATTTACTTAAGTGTGGCCGGTATTTGGATTTATCAAAGAACATTCTCCTTCACTAATTGGTTTAATAAGTCCATGGACCACGAGTTCGCAGTCTTTGTTCGTGTAACATGTCATCATGCTGCAGGACCATTCGCGCCAAACCTGACGAATTTAAAATTCAAGACTATGTTGGGATTCTACCAAGGCCGAAGTTATTACAGCAAGAATAAATAAGGTGGGTTTTGAAAATAAAACAAATGTAATAAAGACTAAAAAAGTACTGTTTGGTGATTTTAATATATTTATTTTTTGAATAATGATTTTGAATATTATCTTGTGTCAGTTAAGAGAATGCACTTATACTGTTGAAAAGAATTTTGCTAAATAATTCCTGTATTATAATTTTCTTGATTTTGGCTATGCTTTTCTTTGTGTATGTATTTGCTTTGTTACTAGCTATTTGAGTTCGTCCGATTATAATAGCGACCCTGAGATTTTCATAAAAGGTTGGTGCAAATAATTTGATTTCGTGTTGGTTAAACAATTTATGGATATGGTATTTTGGATGTTTAAAAAGAGGAAATGTTAATTAAGAGTCTGATATTGTTTTATGGCGTCCAATGTGTAGGTTTAACCATCCATTTAATTTAATCTTGCCCAACTTAATAATTACAATTACCATTAGTAGTATTTAATTAGAGCAGCACAGCAATATATATATATATGTATACACACACACACACACACACACACACACACACACACACACACACACACACACACATATATATATATAAGTTAAGTTCTTTTCTCTACTGGACCTAAAACAATATAAAGCTTTTATTTTTCACTAAATCAGGGTGCTAGTGATCTAGTAGTTGAAGCACCGTAATAAATAATGAAAAAAACATTTATAGTTGATAGCACACTGGATTATACATATGTTTAAAATTTAGACTTTTTCGAGTTTATGTAACCCATATTCTTCTGTTCACACAAATACATGCAAATTTGTATGCAATGGTGCAAAGTCTGCTTAAGCAATAGATGGATAGTATATTCGGTGTCGTTACAATTTTTATATAACTGTGTCATAAACGGTGTACGGAATTTTACAACGAATTGAAATATATATTGAAGAAAAATCTACGAGTTTCTAAACGGAGCATTTTGAAATCCTTCTAAACTATAATAGAAATATTGTTTACAACTCAACCTGTATGGGCGCAAGAAATTTTTTTCTCTAAAAAGGTATTGGCAACATTATTTTTTAAATGAAGGTATCAGACAAAGCAGACCAAGAATTCAGCTAGCTGGGACAAATTGTTTTGAGATCTTGAATTCTAGTACCCTCTCTACTGTTTGTAATTAACATATGTACTCATTTAGCTAAACAAAGAGACAGTCTTAATGATCTATTACAGTACAATGCCCAATTAAGATCTTTTTAACAAGTAAAATTCGCATGCGAAAATAAACGAATAAGAAAGTGCACTTTTAATCTGTGTATAATTTCCTACTAAATCTAATCATAGTGTCATTAGAAACAATAAATTTAAAATTCTTTTACTGGCTAACGCCAGTGTTGCGCGGTCAACCTGTTAATTCCATATCAACTTTCGATCACATCGACCGTCAAGAAACTTGATGCCTTCACAACTTTCGTTATTGACGTTATACGTTTTAGCGGAAAATAATTTTTCTTGGTTCAGCGAAAATCTGTTTGACAGATACCACTTCGATGAAATATAAGTGTTATAGATAACATAATTTTATTAGGAAATCGTTCTTTTGAGTTTGAATCATCAGCATGTAATACACACCGTGTTACACTTTTGAATACTTGGTACTCCTCATATTGACCGTTCATATAAATTATGTAATATACGGGGTCTCATAAGGAGTCCATCATGGTGGATGGTAACCTCATCAATGTAAAAAATTTGTTTGCAATATAAGTATTAATTAATTTTAAATTATTATTGTTAATTCCTAGAATGCCCGTATATTAAAAGGTATGTTCAATGAGGGCATTTAAAGTTTCTGGTGGTAGGTCAGTTGGTAGAGCGCTCGCCTTCTGAACAAAATGTCGATTATGGTTTGGATTTGAAACCCCAGCATTACCAAGTAGTGGTAGGTAGGTGCAACCCCCCACAAACAATTTCTCAATTCAGTTTGCAACCGTGGGATCTCAACAGTAAAAAACTTTTCGGGAATTTCTTTTGTTTGGATTTGATGTTAAAATGTTGTGTTGCTATTTTAGTGCTGAGGAGACACACGTGGGAGAGAAGACGCCGATTCCCAGTATTCGATGAACACGGCTGTTGCTGACTTCTACAGGAAGTTGTTTAAAATGTTTTGCCTGTGAGAGTTATTTTCTATACACTGTTTTATTGTATAAATTGGTAACTTTTTAATTTGATTTCTATTACATCAAAAGAAGATCTCATGTCTGATTATTAATTAAAATAGAAGAATAATTAGCAACTTAATGTGGATGAGCATTTTAATTACAAGTTGAACGAAGAATATCATCCTCAATTATTAACAATGTTGAATTTAAAAACACTTCGCGGAGAATTTTGATGTAAGCAATGGGATGAATAGTTTAGTTGATAGTTTCGCTGTTGTAGTTGGTGATGTTATCGAAGCTACAATCCGATATGGGATGTGTGTTAATGTAAACTGCACGTTAAATTATAACTACATTGTGAATAAACTGTAGGTACCATTAATGATAAAACTAATCACGGTACTAGTAATTGGACAGGGTGTACCAGCTAAGTTGTTGTTGCTTAGAAGTGGTTGACGCAACGCAACATACGAGGGTAGGCTGAAAACTAATGCACACATGCTTGTAGAGCGCGAACAAATAGAATAGCAAGATCGGGCAAAAAGTACAATAAAGTACAATTCTTATGTTTCAAAATCATTTATTTATTTTTCAACATAGTCACCGTTAAGGCTAACACATTTTTCCCAACTTGAAACAAGTTTTTTCATTCCGTCACTGAAAAATTCTTCCGACTTTTCTCGAATCCAGGACTTGACAACTGTCTTCCCCTCATCGCCCGAGATGTAATGATTACCCTTGAGGTCTCTCTTGAGTAGGGGAAAAAATTAAAATCGCAAGGCGCAAGATCGGGGGAATAAGGAGGGTGTGGAATCGGTTCAAATTTCAGGTTTCGCAGAGCCTCTCCAGTTGCGCGCGAGCTGTGTGGACAAGCGTTGTCATGTTAAGATTATTGATGCCAGGCTGCCTCTAACACGACAAACTCGACGTCGGAGGTGTTTTAGAGTCTGTATGTACGGAGAAGAATTTACCGTTGCTCCTCGTTCCAGAAAATCGGTCACATAAACTCGGTGAGCATCTCAAAACACAGTCAAAAAAAGTGTTTTTTGCGGATGGTTGTGTATTGAACTTTTTCGCCTGAGGAGAAGACGGATGTCGATATTCAGCGCTCTGTCTTTTCTCTTCCGGGACGTAATGATGGACTCATGACTCGTCCCCCGTCACAATATTCAAAAGAAAGTCGTCTCGCAGCATTCCAATTGACGCTGTTTGTTCTCGTCTGTGAGACGGCGTGGTACCCATCGTGCACAGATTTTAAGGTATTTTGAATCGTCGACGAGTTTGCGATGTCTATCGTCTGTGGCAGTGATCGGACGTCCGCTGCGTGTTTCATCAACAATTATGGCTTTTCTAAGTTCACAACCACGAAATTTGATTACCCATCGATTTACAGTAGACCTATCAACAGCATAGTCACCATAAACAGCCTTTAAACGACGATGAATCTCAGTAGGAGTCACTTTTTCAGCAGTTAAAAATTCAATAACAGCACGCTGTTTAACTCGCGTTGACCATAGCGCTAGAACACGTCTCCATACTTCCGCTTCTTGAAATACACTCGTACATATGACATTGCAACAGTAATAACTTTTCCTTAAATCTAATTAAATTGAAACTTTCTTAAGAAACGAAAGTATATTTTTTATTACTAGAACATGTAAGCCCAGAACGATTAGTCTACTTCTTATTCTTCAGACTTTTAGATCCATTCGTGGATATAGTCCTCCCCTTTAATTTTCCATATTTCTCTTGCTCTTGCTGTTCACCTCCATATTTTTCCCAATGTTTGTGCTATGACGTCGCTGCTCCTAGCAGGTGGGCGGCCTACGCTGCGCTTGTGCATTCTTGGTCGCCAGTCGTGTAGTTTTCTGGACCATCTATCTCTTCCCTGTCTCACCACATGTCCGGCCCAACTACATCTTTCAGTCCTGTTCTTTTTCTGATTTCTGTGTTCCTTATCTTGTCTTTCATTGTGATATCTAACATTCTCGTTTCCATGTTTCTCTGTGCTATTTGTACTCTTCGCGTATTTTATTTTGTAAAAACCTTCGTCTCAATTGTATACATTAATACTGGGAGTACACAGGTGTTATAAACTTTAGCTTTGGATTTGAAGTTTTATTTCGACGATTTGAGTATGGAAGCAAGTTTTCTAAATGCCGACCAAGCTAATTTAATACGTCTTTTAATCTCGATCTATTGATTTTCTTTTCCCACGTTTAAAGTATGCCCGAGATATACGTAGGTTTCTACATTTTCCAACTGTTCTCCATAAAATTCAATTTCTCTATCAGTAGGAGTGTTAGACATGATTTTAGTTTATTGTATGTTCATTTTTAAGCCTATCTTTCTTGATTCTATATTGAGCTTCTTTATGGTCATTTCTAGTTCCTGCATGCTTTCCGCTATTAATACTATGTTAACAATTATGAACATGGAAAATAAACCGGCAGTGTTAGAGTCACTGAATGAGAATGCCCATGTAAATAAGTTAGAGAGATCTAAACGTGGATATTAGTAGAACTTCATTTAGGAGAATTCTGACTGGAAATGTACTTTATTTCTATTATGTTAGTGTTGTGCACGAATTATATGAAAATGACCTTCAGGCAGTGGCGACCGGTGAGGTTTCAAAAGGGAGGGGGAATGGTAATTTTAAGGGCAAAAATATATGTTAATATAAGAAAAAACTCACCTGGAAATAATGTGAAGTTCTTAAAAACATGTTAACAGTTTATAAAATCCATTCTTATAAATTGCTTTCAAACAATAATATAAGATAGTCATGGAATCAGCATTTACTTAACAAAAAAAAAACACATCCAAATACATTTAATTTTCAAAATGAAATTCTGCTCGTCGATTTTTTATCGAAATAAATTTGTCTGTAACTTTTTCTTCAAAATTATCAGTTTCGTTAACTAAACTCCTGCTGATAGATATTGTAGCCAAAGCATCCAATCGATCGTTAAGCATGGTGTTTCGTAAAAAGCTTTTTACACGCTTTAATGTGAAAGCAACGTTCAGCTTCGGCGGTTGTCATAGGTGTTGTTACAATAATATTTAGAAGTCTCAGTGTATCCACAAAAGTTTCTTCGAGATTATTGTTTAGCAAAATTGTTAAAATATTCATAGCATCAGATATTTCTTTAAAGTCGGATCTTGTGCATATAACTTTTAACTCGCTTTTTAACCTCTTCTTAGAGAGCATGGGATAAAACAAACTACTCTGTCGAAGATATAAGTATAAGTTTATAAGTCTCTGCAGAAAAACGATAGGTGTAACACCTGTTCTGTGCTTTTCTCTACATTTTTTTGTGTTAAATTTAAATCCGGCATGGGCCTGCTTAATGTTTTAATTTGAATTTTTTCGTCAATCGAAAGTCTTGAAATGTCAATCTTTAAAAGGTTATTAACACCATTCATTGTTTCCTAGTCACAAAACTGCACTTTCGAATACAAAAGTTTGAGCGCGGGCGAATGTGTTCGACCCACTAAATGAACGCTATAATCAATAATCATCATATACGTACGATCAGGCGATGTTTGCCGAATCGGATCGTGGGGGCCGAATAGATGCCAGTTTCACGTCTGAAGATTTAATCGCGCAAGGCGATCGTGAACTTTGCCGCGAAAATCGCGGAATGGATGACAATTTAAATGTTAAAACGTTAGCTATAGAAAACAAACTTTTGCAGAGTTAGTTCATTTTAATTATTATTTAAATACAGAAAAGAAAAGATTAATTTTAATATTTTAATCAGAGAAGGGGCGTACCCGTGTCCACCTATTCAAAAACCGCCACTGCCTTCAGGGAAGATCAATCTTTCAGAAAAGCATCGTTATATTTTTTAAATTGTGTATTGACTAGCAATGAGCTAATTTTTCTAATAATGGTGAAGTGAATAGGCACACTCGTACTATTACGCACGCAAGAAATTTCGCATTGGTACGGAATATTCACGTTGGTGTTTGGTGTGGGCTAGTAGGTAACCATATTATCGGATCGCATTGCTTCCAAGAAAATTTAACTAGACAAAATTACTTGGATTTCCTACAGAAAATACCGGGTTTTGGGAAGACGTTCAACTCAAAGTACGGCAAAAACTTTGGTATACTGTAATATGATGGCTGGTGCGAGTTAGATTGTAAGGAATTATTTAAATAACGCACTTAGAGAAAATTGGCTTGGTAGAGGAGCTATGCATCCATGGCCACCAAGAAGTTGCGATATCACTTTATTAGACTTTTTCCTTTAGGATACTATTAAATAAATAGTATACGGAGCTCCGGTAGTAAATGAACATCATTTACAAAATAGACTAATCGAGGCGTGTACATTAATTACATCTGACATGTTTGGTCGACTCTGAAGATAGTTTTTGAAACGAATAAAAATGGGGGCTAGTTGATGCAGGTAATTTTGAACATTTAATTGAATTAAATAAAAGTTAGATATTTATTTTTTGTTGTTTTTTTACTTGTTTAGTTTTTACCATAGTCCGTAGAATCAATGGCTCCATTTATTGCTAAATACTTTTATGATTACTACTGGTAAAACTATTAATGGCTACAGTAAGAGATGAACTTGACAGAAAGTAATTATGATCCATTTCTATACTATAAAATGCAATAATTTGAATTGCTGTAATACAAATATGTTGGGTTGCGTCAAATAGTTTCAAGTGAGAACAACTTAAACTAGGCCACTACCAACTTTATCGTTGTTTGTATTTATAAACAATTTATTGCTGCTTTCTTTTCTCACCTTCTATCCTTCATACCAGTTTAAACTTTAATATTTAAGATTGCGGGCATGTTAGTTTTAACTGTAAGTTGTATTTTTTAAGTAATACGAGGGTAGGCTGAAAACTAATGCACACATGCTTGTAGATGACTTTCTTTTGAATATTGTGACGGGGGAAGAGTCATCATTACGACCCGGAAGAGAAAAGACAGAGCGCTGAATATCGACAACCGACTTCTCCTCAGGCGAAAAAGTTCAAAATACAACCATCCGCAAAAAAACTTCTTCTGTCTGTGTTTTGGGATGCTCACCGAGTTTATGTGACCGATTTTCTGCAATGAGGGGCAACGGTAAATTCTTCTCAATACATACAGACTCTAAAACACCTCCGACGTCGAGTTTGTCGTGTTAGAGGCAGCCTGGCGCCAATAATCTTGCAACGTGACAACGCTCGTCCACACATCTCGCGCGTAACTGGAGAGGCTCTGCGAAACTTGAAGTTTGAACCGATTCCACACCCTCCTTATTCCTCCGATCTTGCACCTTGCGATTTAAATTTTTTTCCTCTACTCAAGAGAGACCTCAAGGGTAGATAATCATTACACCTCAAACGATGAGGTGAAGGCAGCTGTCAAGTCCTGGATTCGAGAAAAGTCGGAAGAATTTTACAGTGACGTGATGAAATAACTTGTTACACTTTGGGAGAAATGTGTTAGCCTTAACGGTGACTATGTAGAAAAATAAATATATGATTTTGAAACTTAAGAATTATACTGTAATGTGCTTTTTGCCCGATCTTGATATTTGTTTTTGTTCGCGCTCTACAAGCACGTGTGCATTAGTTTTCAGCCTACCCTCGTATAATATGCGAGTAGATTAAATAATAAAGTATATTCTCAAAGTTGAAAAAGAATTGTTTAAAATAAAAAAGCGTCAAAGTAAAACCCGTATTCACAATTGGTAATGCATAAACTTAAAAAGGATTTGTATACGGTTTGGAGACAATTGATTGTTGTATTTGCTACATACGTAAATGTTAGCAGTTAGTACGCATTTGTATAGGAGATGTGAATGCCAAAGTAAATTTAATATTCTAGGCAAAATTGAGAAATGAACCTTAGCTATAAGAACCTCTAACTCACTTACTCTAAGCGGCATCCTTCAACTTCAACTATGCAAAACATTTGGATCTCGAGGCTACTTGTTTACTTCCGGTTAAACACTAAATGAATTAGTCAATCTTGAGTATTATACAAAATGTTACAAATATTGTTTTTACGGTTATTCTCATTTCAAAGGTAGCATTGACCATAAACGGGAGATATTTTAATATAGTTTACCAAGTATGAAAGAGTTGTATGTATTCGTTAATAAAGATTTACCGCGTTGGATCCGCTGGTAATAATTATAAACTCAAACAATTTTATTTGTTTAATTCATGATTCAGGATGTAGTTTTCTACAAACGTTGAAAGGAGCCTCTGTTGGTTACAAAACTTAAATTGAAACGAAACGAAATGCAAGTAGATGATCAAATTAAACTGCTTCCTATGTTCAAACACAATTCTAAATTGAAGAATTAATTATTTATCTTAACAATTTAATTACAGAATTTATTTACAAACCGTACGTTTGTAAATCATTATTTAAAATGTTAAGCAAAAGCAGATTGACTGATTTTTTGGAATGATAAATCTTATGGTTTTAGTGCACTAAAAGTATAAATGAAGAGTTTTTGGATTATTAATCCTATTTGCAAGTTGCTAGTACTATTTTAAAAACACATTTATGGGGGATGGTCGATGATTATAAATGATTGCTACAATTGTATCGGTAATAACACAGGAGCTCAATGCGAAGTGATAATGGATACCTACTTGTTTTATGCTACAATCTGAGGTTTTTTAGGGCCTGAGTGAAAAAATCGGAATTGAATGAGGTTCAGTTTAACTATAGGCTCCTAAAACCGGCTATAAACGAGCGCGAACACGTTGTTTTCCGGAAGGACTGCGGTTTTATATCCATTTCGTTTTCATTTTATCTTGGCTCAGAGTTAGTTCCACAAGATGAATGCGAAAGAAGCTGATGAAGTTGATAAGCAGATTTCTTCAAAGAAATGCTGCTTTATTAAATTACTGCTATATAATACTACCAAGACAATAAATGGTTGTAATTAAAGTTCTTTGTCAAAGTATAGGTGGCTGCTGGTAGTCTTTTAGGTTCAACGAATATTATGCCTTTGTGCTTTACTTGACGTTCTAGAAAAACAGTAATTTGGTGAGGACATTATCAGAACCTGACTTTAGTGTCGGTTTAATAATTTAAAATTAAGACAGTGGTTGTACTATAATTTCATTTCTTCTCGATAAACGTTTCATGAATTAATAGGATTAATTACAAAGAGTGGAATCTATATTTTCCATCATAAAATCTTCAAAAGCAACAACAAACTATTATTTTTGAAACTATAAATTTTGAGTTGGTAGATGAAATATACGTATTAATCATGTAGACGTGACATATTCTTAACCACTTCAGTATAGTCCAATTCAGTAAAGCATGTAAAGCCAAACATGAGATCTTGTTGCATCGGATGAACAGTGTATTCGTTGTTTATTGTTTCAGTTACATGCTACTAAGGTCATTTGTGTTTTGCAACATAAATTAGCTTTGTATTCTACGAAATATATAAGTATGGCATATTTAAAAAATTCATAGTTTACCTCGTTATATATATACTCGTATATATATATACGAGGGTAGGCTGAAAACTAACGCGCACATGCTTGTAGAGCGCGAACGAAATGACCTTCAGAAGCGCGCCAGGTGGCATGTGGAAGTAACATTCCCCCTCAATACGCATGCGCAGGTTTGAGGTCGTTGCGTTCATCCAGTGTATTTCGAGAAGCGGAAGTATGAAGACGTGTTCTAGTGGTATATCAACGCGAGTTAAACAGCGTGCTATTATCGAATTTTTAACTGCTGAAAAAGTGACTCCTACTGAGATTCATTGTTGTTTAAAGCTGTTTATGGTGACGATGCTGTTAATACGTCTACTGTAAATCGATGGGTAATAAAATTTCTCGGTTGCGAGCCTGGAAAAGCCATAATTGTTGATGAAACACGCAGCGGACGTCCGATCACTGCCACAGACGATAGACACCGTAAACTCGTCAACGATTTGATTCAAAATGACCGGCGAATCACACAAAAGCGTATCGCAAACCATATTGGAATATCCAAGGAATCTATCGGCTTCATTATTGAACAATTCTGACGGGGAACGCGTCATGCGTCCACCACTACGACCCGGAAGAGAAAAGACAGAGCGCTGAATATCGAGATCCGTCTTCTACTCGGGCGGAAAAGTACAAAACATAACCATCCGCAAAAAAACTTCTTTTGACTGTGTTTTGGGATGCTCACCGAGTTTATGTGACCGATTTTCTGGAACAAGGGACAACGGTAAATTCTTCTCAGTACATACAGACTCTAAAACACCTCCGACGTCGAGTTTGTCGTGTTAGAGGCAGCCTGACGTCAATAATCTTGCAACATGACAACGCTCGTCCACACACCACGCGCGTAACTGGAGAGGTTCTGCGAAACCTGAAGTTTGAACGATTCCACACCCTCCTTATTCCCCCGATCTTGTGCCTTGCGATTTAATTTTTTTTCCTCTACTCAAGAGAGACCTCAAGGGTAATCATTACACCTGGGACGATGAGGTGAAAGCAGCTGTCAAATCCTGGATTCGAGCAAAATCGGTAGAATTTTTCAGTGACGGAATGAAAAAACTTGTTACACGTTGGGAGAAATGTGTTAGCCTTAACGGTGACTATGTTGAGAAATAAATGTATGATTTTGAAACTTAAGAATTGTACTTTAATGTAGTTTTTGCCCGATCTTGCTATTTGTTTTTGTTCGCGCTCTACAAGCATGTGTGCATTAGTTTTCCGCCTACCCTCGTAGATATAGGCTACTCAAAAATTAATAGGTATATTGTAATATAAAGCATATGTGTTCGTATTTGGCGGCTAATAGTCGTCTATTATTGATAATTAGAGCAAGCGTTTGATGTTAAAAAACAAGAAACAATCGAATCCAGTTGCAATTGTTTAATCGTATTAGTGTCAAGTCGAGTTTATGTGTTTCATTGAATAATCTTTCCTGTCTCCTTAAGATATTTTTTGTTTGTTGTTTTTTTCTATTCGTGTGTTACATTTGAGTTCTTAATAATAAGCAACAATGCAGAGAAACAATTTAACAATAGAACAACGAAATTTAGCCGTTGCTGTGCAACAAGGAGGAGATCGTCAGGTCAACGTTGTTGATATGTTAGGAACCACGCAGAGCGTAATTTCACGTGCTTCGTGAGGATCGGCTTCTGGTAATTAATTCAAGAATGTACCTCTTTTCAACTGCTCCACATTTACAGCAAGTGCCCCAGAATGCCACAGGAAATTGAGTCTCCGACCGAACTGTGAGAAATCGATTGTTTGAGGTAGGCCTTGCCTCATACCGCCTCCTGAGATGTCCTAAGAACTGTGGCTCAACGAAGACACCGGGTGGAATGGTCAAGACGTAGGCTTCAAGAAGCAACACCATGGGATGATATACTGTTTTCGGACGAGTCCAGATGATAGCAATGATAGTCGGCGTGAAAGAGTATATCGTAGGGCCGGACATCGTACCTTACCTCTTATGGTATGGGTTGGAATTTTTTTAGGGTGGCGTGCGGACCTCCATAACTTTAATGGTACCCTCACGAGCCAAAGTTATGGACCATGTTCTAAACCGTCGCAACGCTATTTGGACGGGAATATTTTGTTTTTTTTGACGACAACGCAAGCATATTAAGTCTTGGTATAAGCCAATAAAATAAAATAAATTAATAATGGAAAACGGAAACATTTTTAAGTTAAAGTCAACTACATAATCAACACTAGCACTTCTAAGAACTTAACTGAAGCAAGTTATTATTTACATTAAATATTCGAATAAATTGCCCCCTTTTGCTAAGCAGTAGCCCAAGCATTTGTAAAATGCGGTTCTCACATTAGCAAGCATTTGTGGGGTAATAGTTGCCAACACATCCTGTAGGGTAGCTCTGTCTTCTTCAAATGCATAAATTTTCGTCTTAATGTAAGGCTACATGAAGAAATCTTGAAGTAACAAGTCGGGGGATTTAGGCGCCCAAGGAATTGTGCTTACGCTTCCAATTACATGATTAGGAAATGTATTTGCTAAGTATTCCCGTACGGCTAACGTTGTAGCATATCAAGATATTTTGGACCATTTAGGTTCCCCTCGATAAAAAATGGTTAAATAATGTTACCACCCAATATACCACTCGGCACATTAAACTTTTGTGGATATTGAGATCGATATCTGTAATGCTTATGAGGATTATTTCGCGACCAGACACGACAGACTGATGGATTGTGTCGACCATTTATTGGAAACGTGCATTCGTCGGTGAACAGAATTTTGCTCAGGGAACTCATGTCATTGTTCGATTTTTCCATTATGTTCTCACAAATTCCATTCGTCTAATTTGGTTATTTGGGCAAATTTGTTGGGTTTTCGATACGAGAGATATTTAACAAAGTGCTCGGGTTGTTCTCCTCTAGTGTCCATTTTTGTTGTTGATTTTAATCATTTCCAAAGCTAATAATCGAGGGAAGTTTGGGTCTGGCGACTTTGGCGACCAATTTGTAATTAAGTATTTATCCTTCTACTACCACATCGGCATAAGCTTGCCTTTCAGATACGATTCCTGTACTTGCAAACATTTCAGTTTCACCTCAATTTACGAAGAGTGTCTAGAATACTCTTCTGTTGGGATAGCGACGTTGATATTTAGCAACTGCGCGATAAGCGCTAGCGTTGCAATACCCATAAATGAAAATCATACCAGTATATTACTGATGAGTAAATATGGTAGTCATTGAGAAACTATGTAATTTTTTCTGAGCGACTTCAACTCACAATCGCAAAATAAATCGGACAATTTACAAAACGAGTACTGTTTACCATGGCATACTTAAAATTAAGTAACAACATAGCTGTGTTGGGTAAGTGCTTGGATATCTCTGTAACGGATGAGAATCGGACCTATGTTTATAGAACCTTTTTTGTTTATTATAATCACCGGAATCTAGTACACAAATATTGGGGTTTTGCTGCCAATCATCTTGTATAGTCTTCTCGAATTAAAATCTTAAAAATTACTTTATTCTATGGCAACTTTCTATATGATCCGTAAATGTGGACCTGTGCATTTGTGTAACTACACATTTAATTCTCTCTTTTTCTGTTGTTCAAATAATAAATATAACTAAATAAAGATGCGTTTTAAGATGGCGGATACAAATTTATTTAAAAAGACATGTTTGCTTTTTTGAATAAGATTCCGACTATCTAAACAAAGTTAAAAATTGGAGAGTGTATTTGCATACTTGCAATTAAAGTACAAAGAAGGTTCTTTAATGTTCGAGCAAAAATAAATTAGTCCCACTTTGCGATCTGAAATACGTTTAATCGAATACGATATAATTAATTTACGTCGCATCGTAACAAAATAAGGAGACCTTTGAAGTTACATTACCACGAAAACATTAATTAAACAAATTTAAAATATTGCCCAGCCCCGAAATTTTATTATGAAGTAGAAAGTTTGGAGTTTTCTCGTTTTTCTCAGAGACAAACGAACGAATTAATCTCTGCTCCTAACATAGAGACTTCTTGGAAGTGATTAGACTAGTTAAAGAGACGCCTGCGGGTTAACTAGAACAGTGCAATCGGGGTCGGGATTCGAACTTAATCAATTTAGTTGTCTCCCGTAAGGCACCGTCTCTTTAATCTTTAAAAGTACTTAATTCATCACTGGAATTACACATGGAACGCATCTGTTAATTTGTCCCGTTAATAACACGTAATTTACTACTAAAGAGGATCGCTTACCTGGGGATAATCGCCGTATTTCGTTTGGTAGTCGAACACATAGAGATAGGAATTCCTGTGTTCTGCGGAATGTAAATCGGCGGTATGTACAACTGGAGCAACATACTGGGCGTCTGATAACGCCTCCAATGTCTCGTCCCTGATATTGATGGGATGCTGTACGGGGCGTTCCCAATCCGTATACTCGTTAACAATAGTTGCCAAAATTTCGGAAAGATGGTAGCTGTAGGTGTTCCGCACAAAAGTTCGTAAAATCTTAGACCTCCTGTCAGCTTCAATGCCGTACTGGACGTCCTCGCCGTTGAACGCGAAATAGGCCTCGGCTTTGACGACACCCAGCATGAGATCGTATCGGGAAAGTTTGGAAACTACCGATTTTCTAAGCAGGACGTTATTCAGAATATTAATGGCGTTCTGGGGTTCAGCTTTCTGAGGTTTGTTGCTGTCGAATTCGTTGTAATGTTGATTATCTGCACGAAAAAAAGTGGATGTAAAAATCAATAAAAACTCTTGCGGAACACATATTAAACGTAAATGACAGACTTTCAAATTATGGCAAAGACGGTATTCGCCTAAAAACGTTCTTTGTTCTGTCTGTTGAAGAACTATGAATTATTTAGATAACGTAAATAAAAAAGGTCTAAAAATACCTCCATAAAAAGTGAATTTGTGGTTGGTTTTGCATTCACATTTCGGTTTATTTTACGAATACGTAAAATTATTGTGCAGTTTCGCAGAAGTTTTGATAAAATGTTGAAACATAAACTGAGTTAAAGCAGCTTCAGTAAATAACGGCCAGCTAGCTCATTAGATTTTATGTTTATGAATTTATACCCGTTTACGATTCTAAATAATTTTAGTACTTTGTTTTTATGGTCACAAGGGATATATGTATAAGTTTAGATATTTTATACAATAGAAACATTGGGAAGTAGATTAATAAGTTATATGTTTTTTACACTGGTACACTCAATAGAGTTGGGTATTTTAGTAAAATATCATGTACATAATTTCAATTGGAATACTGCAAAACACGAGAAATACTAAAAATGTGTGATTTGTTCATGGACATATTTTGATGTACACAATCAGTGTAAATAAAATGGAAAAATTTGTCTGAATCGCTTGATATTCAGTTCCTTAAAAATATATCAAAAAAAGCTTTTAAATCAATTATTTAGTAGAAGCAAAATTTAAACACCCGATAAAGTCAAGTAATATAGCACTTAAAAGAAGGATACAATTAGTGAAAACCTACACTTGGAGTTTTTTACACTTAGAAACCTGGACAATATCAATGAACGAAAAAGAAAATTTGGAAGCCTAGGGAATCCGGTGTTGTAAAAGAATGATGAAAAGAAAATGAACAGATAGAATAACAGACGAAGAAGTACCATATTAAGTCTGTGGATGTACATAATAAAGAAGAGATAGATTAATAGGATATTCTGGTATGTAGCTACAATTAGATAAAGTGTGATTGCTGATCAGTATTGCTCGTTATATGAGTGTGGTTGTGATTGAGAGATCTCAGAGATTGGCCAGGTGATATTGACAGCTTGTGGCTAGCCACGGGGTTTTAAGGAATTGCAAACCGGGGCCTTAGGGCCCCAGAATCCTGTGTTACATGTTTCGTGTTAGGCAGTTCCCACGGTTGTCACAGAGACATACGTGGCTGGTAGTCCTCCCCTATTGGCACCTTAGGGAGCAAGAATTGCAAATTAGGGTCATAGGCCCCAAAATTTTGTGACATATACGTTCTCGGCAATTCATTGTGTGTCACAGAGACATAGGTGGATGGTATTCCTCTCCTAGTGGCACCTTAGGGAGCAAGAATTGCAAATTGGGGCCATAGGCCCCAAAATCCTGAGACATATACGTTCTAGGCAATTCATCGTGTGTCACAGTGACATAGGTGGCTGGTAGTCCTCCCCTATTGGCACCTTAGGGAGCGCAGAATTGTAAATTGGGGCCATAGGCCCCAAAATCCTGTGACATATACGTTCTAGGTAATTCATCGGGTGTCACAGAGACATAGGTGGATGGTATTCCTCCCCTAGTGGCACCTTAGGGAGCAAGAATTGCAAATTGGGGTCATAGGCCCCAAAATCCTGTAACATATACGTTCTAGGCAATTCATCGTGTGTCACAGAGACATAAATGGATGGTATTCCTTCGAGAGTGCGCCAGTGCTACTGGTTTTCAGGTGTTCAAATGATATTAAAGAAGTCATTATCAATTATCATGATATTATCAAATGGTCAATGATGTGGAAGTTAACAATCACCTGAGCGGACCAATCAAAGGGTTAATTATTCCATCCAAGTGTTACCAGTAAACTGCTCGTTCAACGGAGTGAAAGGGGTGCCACCCCCCCCCCGTAAATCATACTATAGTACTTAATAGCAGCAACAGATTGGGGCGTCAGTTTCTTTTTCATGTTTCCATATATGGTGTCGCTTATTTGCGACCCTCGTCTGTCAATGGTCCATGCACGGTTCACTTCCAACACTCTAACCTTACGATTAGTATACAAGAAATATGTGAAGCTTCTTTGAAACAATCTTGTTTGCGAGTTGAATAAAAACGTTCAACAAAAACGCTCTTAACAGTAGCAATATTATAAAGTTTTTTTTATTTCATTACAAGTAATTTTCTAATACTGCATACATAACCACAATTTCTTACGAATCTCAATTAAACAAAATATATCAAGTAAAACATGAAAATGTCAGTTAGTGCTATTTCATATATCATGTTTCATAGAAGTGCAACTATTACGGAGTATTAGAAAGCAGAAATAATTATTTCACTTTTAGTTAAATACAAAACCGTATTATTACTTGGACCGCTGAAAACAATCAAATAAGTTGTAAAAACTCCTTTGAGATTTGAACACCAAAGCTTAAGCTACGCTTCTACCGCAATATGTAGTTAACACCGCATGCGCGTACATCAACATATTGCAAATTTGACTATTACTATACAATTAACGTAACGCGCTATTTGTAATAAATTTTGAAATACGAAGGTGCCAAGCGATGCTAAAAAATGATATATTTCTATTTATGGTGATTGCTAGTAGTAAACTTTATTGATTTCGTATAAATGTTTCAATTAAAATAATGTATGTCGTATATTTAACAGATTCAATAAAAAAAATACGCTGGCACAAACCTATAGTCCGTTAGTTCCGCTTTGGGATATCCCTTGGCCTGGCTTTATTTTTATTAGGTTGTACATTTTGTAATTTTGTCAGGATTGGTGTCGTCACTGACAATGAGTGAAAGCATTGTTGTCACATGCATTGAGTCATAAATTATATTTTTAATTGAAGAAGTAGAATTTACACTTTACAAAGTCAAATTTGGTGCATATTGGGGCAAACTTTTTACATTTGTTTTAGAATTTTCGCCCGATGTTGTTTCGTCAATGCTAGGGGTCTCTGCAACACGCAGTATTTACACCTGCATGCATAAATTCGCAGGGGGATTACGATCACACTATAAATTTCTTGTACACAATGTGAAAGTTAGCTTTTGAACTGCCCGACAAACCTTTGCGGATTCTTTGCAAGTTTTATCAAGATGTTTAATAAATAGAGCCGCAGAGGCTGCTTTAATAGGAATTATATTGGAGTTTATACCTAATTTCTAAAAAGATATCAGTAGCCAATTTAAATGAAGAACAACGGCTAAATTGACCATATTGTTTTCTCCATATGAATTTACAAATTTTAAAGCTTTTACAAACACTATCAGTATGTTACTTCATTTCACTCTGTCTGACATCTATCTGTGATGCATGCATGCAAACCACAATTAGATTTAAGCTACCATTTTACAGTTAATAAGTTCTAACTTAACTTTTGGGTTGCTGCCAATCTTTGTAAAACCTAGGAATTTATTATTTAATGTGAAGGAAACCCTAGTGCAACAGACGTAGGTTTTATTAAATCTATCCCGCCGTTGTTATAAACGATTCTTTATTTAAATTTAATATGGTTTTTAAATATGAATATAAACTCCTATGTAGTCCCTTCTAAAGCAATCGATACAATTATATTCAATAAACATCTTGCTAAAACTGGCAAAGAATCCACCCAAGTGTGTCGGGCTAACTGCTATACGAATGCTAACTTTCACTTGCGAATGTTCATTTATGTATTCAGATGAAAATATTTTCATATCTAGGGTGCTGGACAGCTGCAGCAACTGAACTATACTCTATAATAACTATAAAATAATTGTAAACAATGTTATAATACTCATCGCTCAAGCGTTTCTCTCATTGAACATTTTTTTGATAATAATTA
>JABXWE010022067.1:0-15959 GCA_014611495.1 Limonius californicus | reverse complement strand
TGGATTTCGTGCTTCTGATTAAGCTGCATTTGGGTTCAGCGAAATCCAAAAGCTCCATTACGCAAGCCAAGACAGGCAACAACGAAACCACCAAAGCCGGGTGATTGTACCAATATTTTGTTTAATTAAATAAATTAGTGTTTGTATATATTTATATGTGTGTTTTATTGCTATCACGATCAGGTTCCGAATCACAAAAGTTTCATATAAAAGCACGAAACGTTTCAGTACATAGCTTTAAATATTCGGACTATATCGACTACTTTATTATTAAGATTCATTTCCTTACTTGTATTCAAGATATCAGCCATAAAATGATCTACTGCTATTTTTTTCGTACGTACCTGATCTTCCCCACGGAGCTTCTTCAATCTGTACTATTCTTAATAACTTTCGATAAAACTAGGCTTACTATGATTTTTTCATTTTCGCATTTATTTTTGATAGTGATAGGCTATTGATTTCCAGCAAACTTATTTAAAAAATGTCAAAATAGCTGCTTTAAAGGGTAATATAATTGAACAAAATTTGAAATCGATCGGAAAACAAATAAGGAAGATACAGGGGTACGAAGTTGAAAAGTGACACACACTGTATAAGCGATTCAGCTATTGTGCAGTAGGCCTGAGTAATCTCTCATCTATCTTCTCCTCACTCAGTTAGTAATTTATTGTATTTAGTAACTTTTGAGTGGTGTGCACATCAACATGCCTAACTCTGCCGCCAAATGCGAAGTTCATTCACCTAGACTATTACAAATTTGACTTGGTTACAGTTTGACATTGTTGAAACAAAAGAGGCAAAGAGACCTTGACCAACAGAAAGCTCATGGTAATTGTGCTTTGGGACCGTAGGGGAGTCTTGTTGACTAAATTCACGGAACCTGGGACGACTATCAATGTAGAAAAATATTGCGCCTACGAAGGGCAATCTAGAACAAAAGAAGAGACATCGAGTGTTTGTAGATAACCAGCGCAAAGTATTAAGCAGTTGTTTTCTATCGTTTAAATTATTTTCAAATAAGGACAATATACGAGGAATACTGATTTTTGTTTTGACATTGATAGTATATTTTTAGCTGTTCAGTTCTAAATCGTTTAAGGGTATTTTCTGATACGTAGCTGCTTCTTTCTAGATGATGTTGTTCTGTGTATACGCAAATACTGTCCGCAAATTGAAGTATGGTAACATTATTTTGTAAACAGTTTCCTAAATCTATTACATAGCTTACGTATAACAGTGGGCCTATAATGGTACCTTGGAAGGCCAATAGAAATTTTATGAGGGCTGATTATTGGTCACGTACTTTCAGATGGATGTTTCGGTTGGTGTATAGTTTTACTATGTTAGAACTTAATAGTGTTTGTGCTCAAATTATACTATTGTTGTTGTTAAAATATTCTACTTAACGATATCTACAAAAACGGTTGATACGTTTTTATTTCTCGTAAATACTAAATATATGTCCATAATCAAAGTTGCAATGATTTCTCTGGCTACCGTTCTTCTTCTAAATCCATATTGTGAGAGCGGTATTAGTTTTTTTTTCTATCTAGTGGTATCCAGTCTGCTTTTCATTAATCTTTCATATGTTTTAGCTAGAAAGGACGTCAGTGAACTAGCCCTATAGCAATTACTATAGGTTGCTGGTTTGTTAGGTTTACAAACTGGAACAATCAGGTGGGGATTATTCATTTCTTCAAATAGAATTCAAAACTGTTAATAAATTAATTTTGGCCCTTAAGAAATTTATCAAGATAAGTTAACATTAAATATTGAACATTATCTTTACCTTGAGATTTTACTACTTCTAACTTAAACAGCTCTAAAAAGTTCTTGTTGTGTAAATGAGTTTCTCAAATCGTTGTCTTCGACAGCTGGAGAACTGTCGAAATAAACATCAAAATAAGGAGCTAACCAAGGTGGTGCTAATTTAGAGTTCGATGATGCGTATGCGATTGGTTTGCTTTTTGAATTGACGAAGAGAAGCCCAAACTTGTTTAATGGAAATGTTTTTCTTTAAAGACTGACAAACTTTCTCGCTTGTTTGGTGATTATTTTGGCTATTGTGTCAAATTTTTTATAATTTAATAGATTTATAACGTTTGGAATTGTCTTGTACTGTTGATAATATTTGTTCTACCTTAGACAGCATTTTTGCATTGTTCATTCCACCATGGTTTTGCTTTTTTAATTTTTTTTATTGATGTTACTGCTGAATTTAGGAATAGATAGTTGAGCAATTTCATTATAGTTTCAAAGAAAATTTTTTTTGTTAATTTTTGAAAGTTGGTCGCTGCTATTGGTTCCTTGCTTCAGCATAGAATTATTTCCAGTTGCCTTCATTAATATTCCATAATTTCTGCGATTTTGAACGAATAAAGTTAGTTTATAATTCACATGTTATCGGAATGCGGAGATGATTTGAACCTGACGGGTTAGAATGGGTCTTCCACGTTATAGCATGAACAAAGTCAGGTGTGCAGAGAGTAAGATCTATTGCACTCTTGCGAGCATCTACCCCGTCAAAAAATGTTGAAGATCCATCATTTAAGTATATTAAATTTTGGATGTTAATTAAAACTTATTAAAACTTGTCTTCGAAGTCACATTCCCAAGCAAAATGGTGACAGTTGAAGTCAGCATATATTATGCCAGGCTTGTAAATTGTAGAGAAGAGCAGGTTCCATTGACCGAGCGTTATTCTAGTGCGTCGGATATATACGGAAATGATAGGTAAATGATAGTGTAATCATAAGTAATATAAATTAGTTGTAAACAGTACTGCACAAGTGGGTTGTGGGTTAGGTCTGTTTAGTAGCTATAGTCATAGTGGAAGTACATTGTATGTAAATTTAGTTTTATTTTCTTCTACATATTCTGTACAAACTATAGTAGTAGGCGTGCTCTATCTAGTATAAGCATATTACTGATGTTTAGCTACTTTTCTATTAGAGATATCGATGTAATATGTATAAGTACAACGCCTAAAGAGCAAAGGTATGCGGTTATTAAATTGTTTTGTTAGTTTTCTTCCTGATCAAATTTTTACATAAAAATAACTTTTAAATTTACATACAGATTGTCTCGATTTTTTTTGAAACATAGCAATTAGTGCAACAAGGACAGACCGTAGGAGATGAAAGGTGGGGAATTTAAGTATCTATGGTTATTATGAAAATCAATTTAACATATTTGACATAATAAATGTAATTGTATGTGACATGCATGTCAATAATAATTGGTGTCCATGGATACTTATTTTCCCTTCCCCAAACCCTATATATCATTTCTCTATCTTTTATCCCACCTCCTTGTTGCACTCATGTATTTCCTATGTTTCCAAAAAAACAGAGACGATCTGTATACACACCTGTGATCAGGTCCGGGTCCTAATTTTCTCACAGTGACAGGAGGATCTCGTGGGCCGTGCTGTTTGAGGACCTCTTGTAGTCTAATTAGCCCCTCGTCATTTTCATAGATAATTAGGTATTTATTCCACTTCTTTTGTCGGAGTACAGCGGCGTAGGCCTTAGCAAGGGTGTGCGGTTCCGGATACAAGTTGAATATTAAATTAGGTTTGTCATGAACACGTTCTGCGGAAAAGTGGGCCAGTTTGGGATTCCAGAACACTTGAAATTGGGGAATTTCGAGGTTCGTCGATACGGACTGAATTATTTCGTTGGTGTTGGACGAGTCCGGCCCGAATATTGCCGCTATACGCTGCTGAACCAATTCACATACTGGAAAATAATTAACCGAATTGAAATGCTGGAAAAATTTGCGAGGGGATTTTAGCGAGGGCCCATACTTAATTGATTACATGTTTGATGCATGCTTTGTTAACTGAAATTTCTATAGGAAGTAACTTGAATTGAAATGCCTTGATTTGTGATTTTGTAAATTATGCATTGGATTAGATAATTCTCTAAACGTGAAACGTCGTGGTACAAACTGTAAAACAGTAAGCTGCTTTGTTTCTAAGCTGCAAATTTGTTGCACTGTCTTACAGTGTGCATTTTAGTGCTGTGTGCATTGTGCAGCTTGGCAAATTCTGTAATCTTGGAATGAGCAAACTTGGCACGGTATATGAAATGGTTATGTTCGACATTCACACACAATATACGAAATACTAAGAAATAAGGGTTTTTTAAGTAAAGATCAAATATAAAAATAACGATTTTAATCATATAACACTACATTTTAAGATTTACCTGTATTTAGTTAAACACGACAGTGATTTAAATATGAACGTGGTTTCAGTCGGCAGTTTCACTTGTAAGTACTAAGTCTGTACTTATTTAGGTCTTATTAGGATCAAGTCATCTAAATCAAATTGCATTCAAAGCAATTATTCTTAATTTACTCTCAAAGCTGTCATGTTAGCGTCTTTAACGACGGCCCCAACGTTACAAAGATTTAACTTAGATCAGTAGAATTCAACCTTTTTTTCGCCTGTGTCTCTAGTGAAACTTTTCTATTCAACTTTGTGCCTCCAAAGTTGCGGTGCAGTTCAAAGGGCACTCATGATTATAGGACCACAATACTATGGCCATAACGAGCATAGCTGCAAAATTTGATTGTTGAGTGAAGTAGGCCAGCCGGTAGCCATTTTAAAACAAAAATATAGAGTACATTTCTTTATCCAGTGGTCTTAAAGCAACTGTAAATTAGTAGAGTCCTATATAAATAAGCATGCCTGACGGGCCGTAGACAAAAATTTTATGAATTGCATATATACAAGCATCGATTTTTTATTATTTATTGCATGCATATAGGAAAATATAGAGATAAAAACGTGAGAAAGAGGAACACTCTTTGGAATCACTTTAGTTACTCGTAAATGTAACTAAGAATTGGCGGGGAATCGCCATACGCGCCTTTTATGTATATGGACCGCCTAATTCTCGACCGTTCCTGTTGCTTCTGGCCGTTGTCGGATCGGCGGCGCGACGTAGAGATCAAAAAGACCACCGCCGCTATTCGGTGGCGGTATTTGGTATTTAATTCAAAGGATACCACAAAAACAGTACTTACTGCAGCACTCTTTCGGCGGTGGGCGGCACAGTATCCTTCGATATAAACATACTTACTACAAAATAATTACCCGAATTGAAATGTTGGAAATATTTGCGAGGGGGTTTTAGCGAGGGTCTATACTTAATTGATTATATGTTTGATGCATGCTTTTTTAACTGAAATTTCTATGGGAGGTAACTTGAATTGAAATAGATAGTTCTCTAAACGTGAAACGTCGCTATCGAGGTTTTCTGCCAGTAGTCTGAATCTTTGTCTTTTTTTGAATGCTCGTAGATTGCGGTTATTCTTTAATCTGCGACTTCAGTAAAGTTTTGTGTCTGAGGGGAAGGCTCGTGGGCCGCAGACTATTATTTAGCGGGCCGCATGTGGACACCCCTGGTCTATACCATGGGTAGCTGTTATTTTGCTACTCAGTAGGGAACGGTAGTAATAGAAAACGATGTGGAAAAAAAAATGGTTTCCCATTGCTCTGATCATTCATGATATATGTAAGAGTATAAAATTTTACGTACCCCCTAAGATGTCTTAGCGTACCCCCGGTTGAATACTGCAATCCCAGACGAATAGCATCTCCAACATTGTTTTGAAACATTTTCTTTTATTTTACTGACTGGCAACATTTACGATCACGTAAATCATATTTGATACTCTGCACATCGTGTTTGTAATTTTGTGCAAATTGTTAAAATTACTGCTTTTGAGTTATGAATTTATAATTATTTTTTAACCATTTGCTAGAATATTTTGTTGATTTTGTGATTATATACAATTTTATTGGAAGAAATGTAAAAGCTTTCGTTCGTTCTCAATGTTAATAACTAGTTGAATTCGTGGGCTACTCACAAAGCCTTGTTTATTTAAGTATTTATGAAAATAGGAAATAAACTACGTAAAAATGTAAAATAACATTTGAGACAACAGTAGTTGTAGAAATAAATCGTTTCCTTTTGGTGATATAATATATAATGCCAAAGATGACACAGATTCTGGGATTACATGTACTTTAAAGAAAAAAAAAATGTATTAACTTAATTTTAGTGTGTTACAAATCACTAATAAAGTTAATAGTTATACCGTAGATAGCTTCCAGCTAATTCCCAAAGTTTTTCATGCGATATAAGGATGTCTTGCATGAAATGATATCATCCCACGTTTATAACTATAGAAATTGTTAGCCAATCTACGGTTGTTATGGTTCGGATTTATAATAGAATTGCAAAATATGTTTCTATAGTTATAGACATTATTGTTAATTGTACCAGTAAGCATCATTATTTTATTAAGATGTAAATAAGCCGTGTCAAACTGTAAGTCATTAGCTGTATTGTGTATAGCTCAGCATTTTTCATGGGGTTCACATCTGCTTTGCAACGGTATTATACAAATACGGACGATTGTGTACTCTATACGCCTTCAGTGTTCACTTCTATTAGCGCGAAGATAGGAAAAAGAAAAAGATAAGACACATGGAAGAGATACAAAATTAATATAGATAGAGTGGACTAGCTAAGCGGATCGGTCAATTTTCTTTAATTTTTAGCAAGATCTATTTAAATAATCAAATAAACTTGCTTGTTTTTAGTTAATGCGTTTAAATGCGGCTGCAATCGGCAATTTATATATCAGGCGCTATTCAACTAGAAGGTCACCACCTGAAAAAAATACATAGACGTCTTGTAAGTTTTCTAAGAAATTAAGGTAAATTTGTTAATTTTTGAAGATGGAGACCTAGAACGATTAGGTATGTACATGGAAAATGAACTAGCAATGTTAGAGACAGGCATTACAATTCTCATGTAAATCAAAGAGATCTAAGCTCAAATGTGGGTTTTAGTAGACTAGTTAGAAGACTTACTTCGGTACTTTTAAATTTCTTTCAAAGACACTTCTTTTGGTTTCATACTTAGCTAATTGTTTAGCGATGAAGCAAAATTCCCTAACAATGGTGAAATGGATAAGCATGACTCCCACTATTACGCACAAGAGAATTTGCACTGGATACGCATTACCCATTTTTCTTTAAATGTTTGGTGTGTAGCCAATCGTATTATTGAACCGCACATTTTTATTTATTTATTTATTTGTTTATACTATCTAGCAATTTTGTTCGTATAATTCTTACTTAAATGTAAGTCTTACATTTAGGCAAACCTAGCGTTTTATGGACGTACTCCCATTGGCGCAATTTACATATGTTTAAAACACTTCTTTCTCATTGTTGTCTTCGTGTAATTCATTTATTTTCACTTAAACTAGTTTGAATGGTATTTCGCTTTTCAACCTCCGAACTAGTCCACTGTTGTTCAGTAATTGTAACACTTCAACATTTTGATGGTCATGTAGTCCCTCGCCGAGGTATTTCACTGTGTTAGCGCACGGGAGTGTTTGCGGGTTGATTACTATTGGGAAGTATTCTATTTTTTTGTTGGTGAAGATTATGTGGACAGACTTCGCCTCATTTAATTTAAACCGCCATTTCTTAGTCCAACTGGTAACTTTGTCGACGGCTGCTTGGAGCTTCTTTGGAGCAACTTCTACTTCGTTGCTTGTGGCTAGTAATGCAGTGTTGTCAGGAAAAGTGGCTGTTAACACTATATTACTTGTAAGAATGTCATTGGTATAAAGCAAGTACAAATCGATTCAAAGACGCTTCCCTGCGGTACACCTGCAGCAGTGTGCCTTAGTTCTGACATTTCCTCGCCATACCTCGCTCTGAATTGAATGTCAGAGATACATGACTTAAGAATGTGACATCTGTCTAGGCAGATTTTTAGCTATCCTGTATTCCAGGCCCTCATGCCATACTTTATCGAAAGTTGGGCCGCGTTTAGAAATATCGTTTCACACACTTCCTTTCCCTCTAGGGTTCTTTTAATTACATCGCTGATTCGGTGCACTTGGTCAATGGTCGAGTACTTGTTCGAAAAACCAAATTAATGAGATGGAATGAGCTGCTTTTCCTCAATGATTGGCTTTAGGTGTTTCAGGAGCAATTTCTCAAACAGTTTGGATATGGTTGGTAATAATGACATTGGTCGATGTGATGGTTTCTCATTGGGAGGTTATCCCCGTTTGGGGATTATAATAACCACAATTTTCCATTGCATAGACACACATTACAATCGTAGTACTGCATTGAATAGATGCGTAAAGCTTCACATGCCATTTTTTGACGGTTCTTTGTCACTTCTTTATGAAAATTTAGATTTCCAATAAAATATTTTATCCGTGTTGTTAGTAAACTTAGAACTCAATGTACGGCAAAATCTTTGGTAGCAACCTGATGGCTGTCCTGCTCACACAGGTGGATTATTAGGAATTACTTTAATAATGTATTTGATAAAATTGGATTGACAGAGAAGTGGAGTATCCGTGAACACGACGAAGTTATTATATAAATCCAGTAGAATTGCTTATTACACATTATATTATTAAAAATTATTAGAGTAAGAGATCAACTTACCAAAAAGTATATGCTACTATACTACAAAAAATTCAATAATCTCAGTTGCGTTGATGTGCATGTTTGGTTGTATTAATCCCTTTTAAGGATGGAAAACTGACCCACCCTGTAAATACTCCCGCGTAGTAATCTTACAGAGTTCAAATATACAATAGAAGATTTAGTGGCATCCTTTGTTTATACCGTAATTTAAATTTTGTGGCAAAATTGATTAAAATTAATATACAAGTTTAGACGTAATATTGCCGAAAAATTCTTATATCATTCCGTAATACTTATAAACCACACTATAGAAATAATTTTTCTTAAAATTAACATTAGCAGCAAAACATAGATGTCAAAATGTTTTTATCGGTTACTTGTAACCGTTGCTAGTAGAGAATTGAATTAACAAGTAAATTATGTTAATAGAATTCCCCTATTTCTATGTATGCTTCTTGTAATACGAGTCGTATTACAAGAAGCACCAGCAGAAAGTTATCCGACAAGACCTGAAGATGGGAAATGTGATTTTGCCGAAACGTCGTCAAGACAACCATCCCGGTCCATCCCAGGACCAAGAAGTTACTACGCGGAAGAATACCTGGAAGCCAATTACAGCATATATATATACAGGGTGTCCGAAAAGTATGGAATATCGTATATATATCAGTAAATATGCATTTTATGAAAAAATGTTTTCTATAAAAGTTGCTTAGTGTTTTGTTTCACATTACAGGGCAATATTAAATAACTATTCTTTAAAAAAACAAAAGCGCAACGAATTACACTTCAATTTTTTTTAATGGAAAGGTACCCCTTTATTGTACTCATTTGATAGAGAATTATTTTCTCTTTTCAATGATGTAGAACATTAATACACTTACATTAGTAAAAATTTGATTAAAACGCAAAAAAGTATTTGAAAGTTTATTTCAATGTTTATCAATATTTATTTAAAACAATTTTTATAATAACTACACTGTACCGTTCATAGTAGATGTTCAAAGTGTCCACCATTTACAGCATGACAATGATAAAGTCGTATCTCAAATTCATTTATTGCATTTTGAATCGTTTCTGATGTGATAGATCTAATATCTGTTCTTATACGGTCTTTTAGAGTTTCGATATCGTCCGGCATATTGACATAAATCTTACTTTTGAGATGGCCCCACAGAAAAAAATCAAGCGGACTTAAATCTGGTGAGCGAGCTGGCCATTCTACTGCACCTCTTCTGCCTATCCATCGATAAGGGAAAGTATTGTCAAGGAACTGTCGGACATTAATTCCGAAATGAGGGGGAGCCCCGTCTTGTTGCAGCCATATTCTGTTATGGGGTACATCTGGATCTAGTTCATTAGGAAATAAAACAGCTAAAGCAGGAACTAATTCGAATCTTAAAAAATCTAGATAAGAATTTGCTGTTAAATTATCTTCTATAAAGAAAGGTCCTAGAATCTGGTTTCCAATGATTCCTGCCCAGACATTGACTTTCTGCTGATATTGGGTGTGTCCTTCTGTATACCACCTAGGATTTTGCGAAGACCAGTAGCGCGTGTTTTGCTTGCTAATGGTACCATTTAAACAAAACGTTGCCTCATCAGTGAAGAGGATATTTTTATGAAAATTTGCATTTTCCTGAAGCCTAATTGTTACGTCTTCGCAAAACTGCAATCTTCGCTCTAAATCATCTTCTAATAATTCTTGAACTACACAAGGTTTATACGGATGCCACCTCTCCTTTCTGAGAACTTCGTGTACAGCAGATTTCGTTAAAGTATGTTCTCGAGCAATTTGTCGAACAGAAACATGCGGATTTTCCACGACAGCCAACATCACATTTTCTCGTTGTTCATTATTTACAGTTTTAGGTCTGCCCGTTTTTGGAAGGTCTTTGACAGAACCCGTCTCATGAAATTTATGCAAGATTTTACTTACTGTAGACTGAGTAATAGAGTATTCGGGGTACACGTTATTAAACAAATTGCAAACTTCTTGCTGTGTTCTCCTTCTGTCTCCATATCCCAGCATCATTAAAATATCGATACCATGTTTTTCTGATAAATGGTCCATAGCAAATCTTATCTTTTCTAACTTTATTGTAATCACGCTAATCAAAATGTCAAATTAATTAAACAAACAAAAGTGTATCAAAAGTGTACCGACCATAATGTGACTAGATTAGATTAGATAAACATTGAAATAAACTTTCAAATACTTTTTTGCGTTTTAATCAAATTTTTACTAATGTAAGTGTATTAATATTCTACATCATTGAAAAGAGAAAAAAATTCTCTATCAAATGAGTACAACAAAGGGGTAGCTTTCCATTAAAAAAAATTGAAGTGTAATTCGTTGCGCTTTTGTTTTTTTAAAGAATAGTTATTTAATATTGCCCTGTAATGTGAAACAAAACACTAAACAACTTTTATAGAAAACATTTTTTAATAAAATGCATATTTACTGAGATATATACGATATTCCATACTTTTCGGACACCCTGTATATATCTAAAGGTAATCTGCATTTTGCGGACATCTATTGAACAAATTCTGAATTAGGCTGTTTTGGCCTCTTCCCCGATTTCGCATCTTCCCCCCAATTACCTTATACGTTTAAAAAATTATAAGCTGCAGTGAACATTATTTTTTATCATGTGATAATTAATTTACCTGGTCCCTTCTGGTTCAATTTTTCGTACACTTTTTACACTGGTATCTTGCCAAGATGTGCATATTGTCCCATTTTCACACACCCATGTTTCATCTAAATATACACACTGCATTCCATTCTCGGACTGCTGATTTTTTACATAATCCCTCAGAAAACGAAATCTTGCTAGTGCAATACAATTCCATTAGACCTTTTTGAGGATCATCTTTCTGGAACCCAAACCTAATATTATGCAGGATATGCTCTAAAGGGGTACTTCCACCATGAAAAATATCTTTTTGTCTTAAAACATGTAAGAGTGTTGCTCTGGTAACATATTCTTCTAAAACAAGTAAATAAATAAATTGCGTATGGAAAATGATTGCGGGGATATCCAAAAAATCGGTTCCGCATCCTGCTGCCACTTTAACTTTGTTTGAGGTAGTTAGTGACGTGGCGCACTAACCCAGGGAACCGACGGTTTTAGGTACTCTCTGAGGTAGTGTATATTATAAATCAAAATAATCAAAGATAACTACATATAGGTACTTACTGTTTTTAAACAATTTCGTATACACCATTTCGAATGGCGACTTGATCAAAATCGTCGATATCCGTCACAGGTTTTTTCCGAAGCCTGGACTTCTTGGGGCTTTGTATGTGTTCACCTGATGCAATGGTTTGTGAAATACCACTCACTGTTCTCAAACTTATGTTTAAAGCAGCAGTAACTCTCTGAAAATAACAATCAAACCATTCCATGATCATTCATCTTTCAATAATTAGGAGCTCAAAAATATAAATACACATATTTCTCATACAGCATTTAGAGGAAGCAACGGACCACCATTGTCTCTTTTTCGTTCAAAATAGTTTACTAGCGATGCAACAAGCTCTATCGATTTACGCGGAAGAGTGGTCATTTTTCGAGGTTATATTTTCTTCAAGTACTCCAAACACTCGCAAAAACTAACACTTAAGTTAATAAAGAAGGTACACGCGTTTCTTTTGAAAAGAACAATTTTTTTATACACTAAATAAAGAAAATTACGATAAAAATCAACTATTAAAAATTCGTTTCCAGAGCGACATGTGAACATAAAACAACAAGGCCCAAACGCGAAGGCAACAGAATCTCTAGTTTTTATATAGTTTCATATTTTACACAGAAACTATGAAATCTTAAAAATCAAAATCATAACTGTTACAACTCGTTTCACGATCTAACAAGGAATTGATGACGTGCATGCAAAGTAACAGCAACTTGGGTATACTAACATTTTTTTTGGGTTTACACCAGCCAAGAAGTAGTATTTTTGGCACCAAAAGGTAAATTTTATAGAAAGGTTTTTGGTAAGGAGTAAGGTTACGGAGAATGTATTTAACAGCTTAAAATTAGAGAAAGTCGATACCAAGTTTTGACAATTTCTTCTTATTTTAAGGCTCTCCCAATGTACAACGGAGAAATAGCAGAAAAAGATATCAGAGGAAAACTGGGACTGTCAACAAACCTTATGATGAATACAGGAAGTCTTCTAGTTTTAAGCGTGGGACCGTTCGTTTCGTATAAAGTTTTGATAATCGTATGCAGTACAATTCCAGTGCTGTTCTTTATACTCTTCTTCTTCATGCCAGAATCTCCTTACTATTTGATTAAGAAAGACATGAAGGATGCGGCGAGGTATAATTTAGTGAGATTATCCAGTAATAATTGGAATGATAAACAGATTGAGGAGTATCTCAGTGAAATCGAGAATACTGTTAAATGTGACATGCAAAATAAATCAACATTGTGGGAGTTCTTGACGAAACCGGAGTATAGAAATTCTTTGATTATTATGCTTGGTAAGAAATAATACATTTGCTTCTATTAATTATTTTACTTTAGTTTAAAATATCCTGACAGGGAACTGAATTAAAGGTAAAATGCATGGGAAGCTATATTTTTCCGGTATAATAGTTTTAATACAATATATATATATATATATATATAAATACAGGGTGTTTATTAAACAAACATACGGCAAAAATTCCAGGGGTTATTCCCTGGACTATTCTAAGAATATATTGTCCTTTTATGATTTTTGAAAAACCGCTTTGTTTCGAAGATACAGGACGAGAAAAATTTTCGACAAACCCAATTTTGATATTTTTCAAATTATTATTGTATCCGAAATAAAAGTATGGCGTGCTACACTGGGCTTACCGAGTATAAAAATTTTTTAAAAATGCGTTTATATCTTTTAGCATCATTGCGATTACTAAGAACGGCTGTTTTATCCACTAACAGCTGGCAAGTGCAGACATTGAAAAGAAAATCAGTTTAAGCGTGGATTTTATTTGAATACGTTTCGTGATTGATCATTTTGTATGTGTCGAATTTGTTGAGACTGATTGACGTTTGGCTGTTTGACGTGTATTTTCTGACTTTAATACTTAAGCTTTTGTTAGTGAAGTCCTCTATCATGAATCGCTATACGAATGCCGAGATGACTAATATGCATTTCATTTATGGACTTGCTGATGGCAATTCATTACAAGCTAGGCGGTTGTACATTGAACGATCTCCTGACCGTAATGTTCCTGATATAAAAACCTTCCAAAGTATTCATCAACGTCTTCATGAAACAGGCACATTGAAACGAAGTGGAGGACCAGGAAGGCCAATGACAGTAAGAACGGTAGAAGTAGAAGAGAATGTGCTGGACATGATAGAGGAAGATCCAGGTACTTCTACTAGAAAAATTGCAAATACTTTGAATGTAAGTAATGGGACTGTTTGAAAAGTTTTTAGGGTCTATTTGTTGTACCCATACAACATACAACGCGTTCAGGCACTTTTTCCTGTTGATTTTCCTCCACGTATTGCATTCTGTCAATGGCTTTTGCACACATTGGTTCAAATCCCTCAACTACTGACGCTGATTCTTTCTACCGATGAAGCGAATTTCTCAAGAAATGCAATAAGGAATTTTCACAATAACCATGTGTGAGCTGAAGAAAATCCGCATAAGGTACTTGAAGATCGTTTTCAACATCAGTTTTCGTTGAACGTTTGGGTTGGAATTGTGGGTGACTGGCTAATTGGACCGGTATTTCTACCAGGAAGACTTACCGGCGAGGTGTATCGCAACTTTTTGGAACAGACTCTACCTGAGTTTCTGGAGGATGTACCATTGGCAACAAGAAATGCAATGTGGTTTATGCACGATGGTGCACCAGCGCATTTTAGTGTGGTTGCTCGTGAGTTTTTAACAGTAACATACGGAGATCGTTGGATTGGTCGAGGTGGACCTTACTTATGGCCTGCCCGATCCCCTGACTTAAACCCCCTGGATTATTTCCTATGCGGTCATCTAAAGTCATTAGTTTATTCTACTCCAGTGGAAAATGTGGAAGATTTATGAAATCTGACAATTGCTGGGTGTAACTCAATAAGAAACGACCCTGGTGTTTTTGAAAGAGTTCGGTAGTCAATGAGGAGAAGATTGGATTTTTGCATCGTAGCTGGAGGTGATGATGATGACGATTTGTACGGGTCGGAGCATGCTCCTGCACTTAGGCCACCAGGGCCCTCTGTGCTTCCTAGGGGTCACAAAAGACTTCATTCCCAGAACAGGTCCGTCGCTTCGGCGAAGGACAGAATCCTGTTCAAGGGCGTGTCTTGAATGTCTCTTGGTTCAAGAAAGGGGGAGCCAAGGTGTTTGTGTCCTAAGGCACTGATGCCTTGTATTTGCAGAGGACAAGTTCAGAGATTTCCTCTTGCTCTTGACATTTCCTATACTGGTTGTTTAACACAATCCCTATAGTGTGGAGATGACTGTTCAGGTGTCCGTTGCCTGTAAGGAGGCCCGTTATTATCCTGATTTGCCTTCTGCTTAGGTTCAGAATATAGTCTATCGATTTAGGCGTAGGGCTCTTGATGAAGGCTCTAGCCTGTCTGGGTGTGAGTCTGGAGGTCCAAGAGTGCTGAAATTGCGCGTTTGCGTGATTCCAGATCTCGTGCCTGACGTGTTTGGGGGCTATTTCAAAAGCTGGCTCTGGATCCACTAAAGGTTCAGAGGCCCCAGCCACAGCTAGGGCATCAGCATTAGCTGGAGGTAGTCATTTTCAACAATTGTTGTAGATTAAGAAAGTTTACATGTAATTTTTGGTAATAAAATGTTTTCTTTGAGGCTTTCGCGGTTTCTCGAACTGTCAATATTACAATTTACTTTCGGCTTAGACCGCGTCGTCATTTGGGAACTACGCCCAGCATTATCAGGTAAGGACCGACCTGTAGCTTGTCTGACTGTACAAGCATTTGCTCTAAGAAGTTTGAGCCCATATTTAGTTTCGTAAGGCCCTGCCTGCCAAAACAGGGCCGTGTGCTTCTATTAATCAAACCTTGGGGCGGACAAGGATTTGATCTTGATGTATTTTGTTTGCCAGGACAATAATACTTAATCGGCTTATGCCTGTTAGCTGTTTGTGAACCCATACACACTAACGTTTCGCAAGACATTGCAGCTTGCATCTTCAGAGTGAATATAACACTGTTATATTCACTCTGAAGATGCAAGCTGCAATGTCTTGCGAAACGTTAGTGTGTATGGGTTCACAAACAGCTAACAGGCATAAGCCGATTAAGTATTATTGTCCTGGCAAACAAAATACATCAAGATCAAATCCTTGTCCGCCCCAAGGTTTGATTAATAGAAGCACACGGCCCTGTTTTGGCAGGCAGGGCCTACGAACAAATATGGCTCAAACTTCTAGAGCAAATGCTTGTACAGTCAGACAAGCTACAGGTCGGCCTTACCTGATAATGCTGGGCGTAGT
>JABXWE010022066.1:0-27111 GCA_014611495.1 Limonius californicus | reverse complement strand
TCTGAACAGCTGATAGAAAGGTTTGTCCGCATACTAATTTTTATGAGGTGAAACCCAATATTACATATGAAATTGCCAACGAGCCGGAAGGTGGTTTGCACATATGTATATATATATATATATATATATATATATATATACATGTAGTGCTTGAAACTTTTACTTGTGAGTTCATATTAGATGATACCGCTACCCAAGAGAATTGCTTCAAGCGCGCTCTTTCAGAACTTCAACTGATAGTTCCTGATGACATTCGTCAGTTGTTAATATCATCTCGTCATGGCTATTTAAAACTTAATGGAGAAGTTATATTTATTTGCAAAGGTGTAGGAACGGTTAATATTCCCCACAGTGGAGTAAATTGTTATACTATTTTGAGTGAGTGATGATATCAAGAAACTTTCAAAAACGTTTGAGATTTCAGTAGCATGTAAAATAATCACTTGCGTCGCTTATACCTCAAGGTTACTGCAAAGTTCAATCTTCAGGATGTGTCCAACTGCAAGACTATCCGCAAAATCGGCCTAAGTTAATGTTATATGTGTCTCTTTAGCAGTATTACTACTAGTAGTCAGATTGATTGAGTGGTTAATGCACTGGCTTTAAGCTTCAGTTTCATAATAAAGCGTGGGTTGGAATCTCACATTTGACTTCCCTTTTTTGTAATCATTATTTAAACCTTTTAAAAGTGTGGATACAATTTTGTATAATCAAAACATTTAAAAATCATTTCTCTTCATTTGTGACCTTGATATACAACCTTCACTTCAAGGATGTAAATCTTGGGTTTGACATTCGGCAATGACCTTGACGGTTCAGTGGTGGTGGTGGATCTTTACCTTGAATTCAAGGATTGTGGTGGGGTGCCTGCTATTGCCTTGGTCTTGAACTTAGGTTAGTGGTGGGTGGGTGGGGGTTTAGAACTGTCCAAAACACTCTACTCTTATTACTGATGATGGAAAATGGTGCTGAAGATTTCAAATAAAAATAGACGAAATTGACATTCAACTGATTTCTGCGATACATAATCAAAATTTCTTTGAACAGCTCATCTATCTAAGATACTCCGCAAACTGCCGAAGAAGTGGAAGGGATAGATCTAAAAGGCAATTCGCACCCTGCTGAGGAAAAATATAGAAGGGTTAACGATAAAAGAAGGGAATGATTTTAAACATTTTTCAGAGAATATTAAAAGAAAAGAAGCTCCACCACAATATGTAATATGTAAGTGAAAAATATGTCGATTATTATTTGACGAAAGAAAATACGTTTTCATGAAGGCAGTGGTTTACGAGGGGGTATTGATAAGTACTTAGCCTATCATATAAAGCGCCACAATATTTCAAAACAAAAATTTATTTATTCAACATAATCTCCTTTAAAGCCTATACATTTAGCAGAACGTTCATAAAGTAATTCTAAGCCATTTAAAAAAAATCTTTGTCTTGGTCTGCAAACCACTCCTCAACGGCACATATTCGTTCATCATTTGTCGAAAATCTTGTACCTTTCAAATGTTTTTTGAGTTTTGGAAACAAATAATATTCTGGCGGTGCTAAATCTGGAGAATAGGGCGGGTGGTCAACCAATTCAAAACCAATTTCATCAATTTTTTGCAGTGCAATCAACGACTTGTGAGCAGGAGCATTGTTTTGCAAAAAGAGCACACCTCTGGCATTTTTTCCGCGGCGTTTTTCCACAGTTTTCTTACGTAATTTAGTGAGCTACTCAGAGTATAATATGCCACCGTGATAATTCGACTTAGTTCCAAATAATCTATCAGAATTATCCCAGAAAACTGAAGCAAGAATCTTGCCAGCCGATTTTTGAACACCGAATTTTTGGGTCGTGGAGAACCAACATGCTTCCACTGTTTGGATTGCTCTTTAGTCTCTGAGTCATAGTAATGGATCCACGTTTCGCTCATAGTAATAAGCCGATCGAAAAAGTTTGAGGAATCTTCTGCAAAACGGCGGCAGATTTCCTTTGATGTTGTTAATCGAACGCGCTTCTGATCAACGTTCAAGCATCTTGGAATCCATTTGGCTGAAAGCTTTCTTATACCCAAGTCGTGATGAATGATGTGAAACACACGTTCATAGGAAATGTGCAATGTTTCTGCAATATTCTTAATTCCAATACGTCGATTTGCTAAAATTATATCACGGACAGAATTAATTGGTCTCTCAGGGCGGTGTTCATCTTTTACATCTGATCTTCCTGTTTTATATTCCGCAACCCAGTTTCTAGTAGTGGCGTATAAGGGACACTCATCACCTAAGGTTTCTATCATATCAGCAAAGGTTTCTTTGCCCGATAACCCTTTCAAAAATAAATACTTAATAACTGACCGAAACTCGATTTTTCCAAATTCTATCTTTTTCTCAGGCATGCTGTTTTCAAAAATTCACAGTTTGATCACCGTTCAACTTACGAACGTCAAACTTTGACAACTTATTTATAAAACATCATAGTTATAACCATAGCAACCATATTCACCTTTCTTTACTAGAAAACTTTACAGGTTAACTAGATATTAATACCCCCTCGTACAATATTTATACCACCAAACTAAGAAGGATTGCTATTCCCCTTTGTTTTAAAAATATTTCATTTATTTTGCAACATATATTTTATTTTTTTATTAACATACCTCAAACTGGTTTCTTAGGCAGGAATTCCATTAAACATGTTACAATTTTTAAAAATTTTATCTTTTACGACAAAAAGAAGGTAATACAGTAGTTTGAGGACGTGTTATACACAGGGATTCATGAGGAAGTAGCAAGAAATTATAATAAGGGCTATCTCGTCTTTCCATTCGCTAGGGGTTCTTGTTGAAAGGGTATAGATCTTCACAAAAAAATGACACTAGATAAAAATCATCATAATTTAGAACAATTTAAGCATCTCTCTGCTGGTTTAATATTAACTTTCAATAAATTTTACTGTTCTCAAAGAATTAAAAAAAATAAGAAAGACTTGATACAAGTGATTTAAGTATCATCATTTATGCCATAGTTTATAGTAGGAATGCGTCCCGAAAAATATTGTGGATCAGAATTGCAGGGTGCTCATCAAAAATGTATATAAATATGGTTCAGGACAGTAGAAACTCATTAGTTCGGGAATGTATCATTTATTTTACATATAAAAGTACAATTTGATTTTTTGTCTTTTTAAAGTACATTTTCAAAATTATGAAACAAGGATGGCCACAGACAGATATACGTGGCAACCAAGGCTATAACTGTTTATTATACAAGAAGAGCAGGATGGTACGAAAGTATAGTTGATTCAGGATAGCTATAAAGCGTGAGTCTGGTAAGACAAATCCGTTTGATATCTCGGTTATTGGGAATATTAGGAAAAATATTTTTGGACAGATGGTGGCAGGGGGTGCCTCCTATTTTTAGGCTATTTTAACGACGTTAAATAATTTTTAGAAGTAGTTTATAAAAATTATTTTCCTAAAAATTAAAATTTTGTGTGGCTTACATTACATACAATGTTCTTCTCTGTAACGCTCTATTTTAAAAATCGATATTTTACGAGTTCTCCTAAAATATTTAAGTAAATACTGCGGATTTGGTTTGCGAGTTCAAATTACGGCGGTATTAACGTAAAATGTAAAATAAAACAAAAACACATGTACTTGGAAATCACACATTGGGAAGCAGAGTTGTCTTTGAATGTGGTATTTCGCATTTACAAATTAGTTTGTGTTAACTGTTATCGATTGCAGTCAGTAGGGCGTTAGTTTATGCAGTTTAAATCAAAAATATTTTTACTAATATTTCAAATAATCGGGTTATCAAGCTGATTCGTTTTAGCAGACTCACCCTGTATACATAATCAGTCCAAAATTGTAGTTCTTCTAGGATGGTTCCTTCATCAAAAACAAGCAAATATCTTTATGATTTAGAAGTTATTATTCTTCTATCTCTTTTATATCAAACAAGACGCATATTTTAATGTTGTTGATATTGTTCCATCCATATATATTGCTATGTAATTAAAGCCATGGTAAAAAAAAAACTCACGCCAACTAGCCCAAACATAAAACTGTTAACTCAGGGAATTAAAGAAGTGTCTCTAGTCTCTACTCGTGGCTTTGTCTCGTTCAAAAAGTTGAAAACGTTAAAAGAAAAAAATAAATGTGCAAATTCTTACAGCCCTCATTTTGCTTTAATGTCACGGTAACTAATTTATCTTTTGTCAGCGCCAACCTTTACACTGTAGTTGGGCGCGCTAAAATGCCCCTGGACAGCTACTCATCTGGTTCACAGACTGCATTCACCTCCACCTAGTTGCTACAGCTCTCCCTGGACTGCCGGCTCTTCCCGTCACATCGTACTTTACCATTTTTTATTTGTGATGATTAAAACCACACTTCGTTTGATGATGCTGTATTCTCTTTTTAAATATTACATTTTTTATGACATTAAAAAAACAGAAGTAAACTCTAGTTTAAAATTTAGTAATGGTTGGCCGGCGGGGAAGAGGTTATTTTGACACGGAAAACACGTCTTACCCCGACGGCGATTCAAAGGTGAATAATCCAATTATTTTTTATCGAATTTAGAAGCTTACTTTTACTTGACTACCAATGAAATTACAAAGATTATGACAGATGGGAAAACTGTCAAGCTGTCAAATCCCTTTTTTAAAAATATTATTAATTTACACAACAAATTATAATGAAACTTTTAGATGACACTTTTGCCCAATTAGCATTTAAGCCCTCCCCCCCCCATTAAAATATTACAGCAATATACATATATATATATATATATATATATTTCTATTTCGGTTTTATAAAGCCGTTCCTTAAGCGCACCTGTTTTAGAGCTTAAAAACAGTACGTTAAAGGAGGCCTATAATCGTACTGTTTTTAGTTTGTTTTTTTACGATGTTGGTAGTTCGATTTGAATTTGAAAGTTTGAAATGTCAGTTTCAGCCACCTGTCAGTGCTGCCATAAGTGTTTATAAAAACTCCCTAGTAATCGATTTGACGTACAATTTTCTACGTAAATTTATTTAAAATACTCTTAAACTTCCTCAATAGAACAAATAGTATAAAGAACACGTTTCATAAGACCACTTGTCGCACTCGTCCGTTGAAAAACTCGCCGCTTCGCGTCTCGTTTTTCAAACTTGGACTCGTGCGTTAAGAAAACGCCTTATGAAACTAGTTCTTTAATATACTAATATATATATGCATACAAGTTTTAACATCACTAAGAATCCATGATCTACTATACTTCATAAATATGTTAAAACTTGCAGATTTTCTTTACAGCTAAGCATACCTTTCACTCGACTGATTTACAGTAATAAAACTACAACACTGGTTGATAAAAGAAAGACTGGTAACAAACTAATATGAATGCCAGAAATTGACCAGTATTTAATAACTATCAACTTTATGCTACCATGTATGCCAATATTTAAGAATATTTCGTAGCAATACCACATACTTTTCCATAATGCTCAGGTTGTGCTAAACAGTCTATTAGAAATCTTCCTAAATCATGCTTCGATACTATTTTTGCTGGTAATTTGTCATACATGATTTCATATTGTGCTCCAGGTTGATCTGAAATGTTAACATTTGGTAAAAAAATTCAATCCACTCATTTAATAACAAATTCAAAAAAATTATGTGTTAAATATTTTAATGTTTTCAATAGATATTTCATGCATAAATTAAAACATTACCAGCAATACGAGGCGGAAGAACAGCAATAAATTGCAACTGGGACGCTTTAACTGTATCAAACTGCCGCTGGTGATCAGCATTTAAGTCTTTAAACATTGCAGGCACCTTTTCAGGTTCATAAAAAAGAAACGCAGATAGGCACACAGACACAGTTTGAACATTCAAATCTTTCATAGCTTTTGTAATATTCTTCATTCCTTCACTCAATACAATGGTGGGACTCAGATCGTTGCCCGTGCCTAATGCAACCACCACTCCTGTTACGTTTTTGGTAGCATTATACACATCAGTGTAATTCAGAACATCGCCCTTAACAACCTCTACGCTGTTTCGTAAATTATCTGGAAGTTTTGAAGGATCTCGTACAAACGCTCGAACGTTGAGACCTAAGTGAGATTAGGCATTATTTAATTGTTGAATTGTATATCAAAATAATTGATGCTGTACCTTTCTGGATTGCTGCCCCAACCGCACACAGACCGGTCATACCAGTAGCACCAAAAATAACAACCTTTTCCATTACCTTTCGATTACTGATTTGATTTTGTAGATCTTTCAGAAGTTATTTTTCACGAATACACCGCATAAATAATTACGACGAACGTACTTGTACAGTGTTTTCTGAGTACTTGAGAGATTAATAAATGGCTTGGGGTACTTGATCAACTTCATGACTCAAAATTTGAACCGAATAACGAACTTGAACGGATCAAGGTTTAATTCAGTTCTATTTGATGTACAGGAATATAGGCAAATTTTAATATCGTTCATTGACAAATTTGGTAGTACTCTAAAATAATACGAGATTTCAGTATTGTATTTTTTCCTTTCTTAAGTAAAGTTAAAGTAATAAGTACGTTGTTGTTTGTATTGATTTATATGTATATAAACCTTAGAGTTTTTGATGGCCATAGGCGAAGAATAAAAATTGCCTAGAATAGGGGACATCAACATTTTGAATAAAGAGCCAAATATGAATTGCAGAATGATTTACAAGTTTTTCAAGAGCCATAAATATATATTTACAAGTAGGATTAATTTAAAGTAAATTAACAAATTATAATTATATCTTTACTAAATTTTAAAGTTTTCTGAATAAAACAAAAGAAAGTTCAATCGGCTCCAATCAGAACAGAAACCAGCAAACATCACTGAAAAGCCACAGTCACCGAAAGTGGTCTACAACCTTTCAAGTCACCAACTGGATGAAGCTGAAGCCAGGAGCCAGGAGCACCTCTCAGGCCAATTGTCAGTTCAATAGGATCCCCCCTACAACAGCTGGCAAGATACCTGGCAAAACATCTACAACCTCACACCGAAGAAGCCGCATCTTACGTTAAGAACGCAAGTCATTTCGTCGATTTACTGAGGAAGGAAAAAGTAGAGCCAGGCTGGTTACTAGTAAGTTTCGATGTGGTGCCACTGTTTACCAACATTCCCATAGAAGAATCTCTGGACGTAATCAAACAAAAATATGATCCACCAGCCTACATAATGGAATTGACGAAACACTGCCTCAAGAACGCGTACTTTCTGCACAACAACCAACGGTACAAGCAAATAGAAGGCGCTCCAATGGGCTCTCTGCTATCCCCAGTTATACTCATAGAGAATGTATTCATGGAAAACCTACAACAAAAAGCACTAGAAACAGTAGTGCACAACCCCATACTCTGGCTACCATATGTAGACGACACCTTTGCTATTTGGCAACATGGAGAGGCACACCTTAACAACTTCCTGGATCATCTAAATAGTCTCCACCCAAAAATCAAATTCACGATGGAAATGGAATCAGAAAACTAACTACCATTCCTGGATGTTTTGGTCAAAAAGGAATCTCATATAAATCGCTATCTCAACGCGGAATCACAGCACTATTCGAACCAACTTTGATCAGTGGTTAAAACTCTGGCCACCCGTTCTCGAAGACGCGCAGACCCTGAAAACATAGACTAAGAAATGAAGAAACTTCCAAAAGCTCTACGACAAAATGGCTCAAGACTCAAACCATCAATGATACACTTAAATCCAGCCGAACTAAGTCAGAGGATGAAAAAGAAAAACCTACATTCAAAGCCCACTTGCCATACCTTAAAGGAACAACAGACAGAATATCTAGAATTCTACTAAGACACAATGCGGAAACTACATTCACAACAAACAGAAAGACCAGCTCCATTCTACGTAACCCCAAAACAAGGATTCCCCTGGAGAATCAAGGTGTCTATGAAATTCCCTGCCGGGACTGCGATCAAACATACATAGGTCAAGCAAACAGACGAGTCAATGTGAGAAAAGGAGAACACGAAAATGCACGAAAGAACGAGAAAACTTCATCACTGGCTCAACACGTAAGCACATCATCCCACAAAATTTCTTTCGAAAACATCAAAGTACTGGCCAACAGAGTACACCTGAAAGCAAGAATAATAAGGCAAGCAATAGAAATCGAGAAACACCCAAGAAACTTAAATTCTCGTGATGACACCCAAAGACTACCTGCCGCTTGGAAACCGGTTCTCCCAAAAAAACAAATATACAACAGAAATCAACAAGCAAGCACAAATCCACCTCAACAAAATCAGATCGTTCCAGCCACAGCCGGTCCCGACACGCGCAACCGAGCCCGAAATCAACAAAGCGCAACCACACGGAACGGTCAAGAAGTACATATAGCCCCAGCGGAAACGAACGTCTGCAGTTGTATTCCAAGAAGCATCAGCAGAAAGTTATCCGACAAGACCTAAAGATGGCAAATGTGACTTTGCCAAAACGACGTCAAGACAACCATCCCGGTTCGTCCCAGGACCAAGAAGTTGCTACGCGGAAGAATTCCTGGATTTCGGGGTTCCTAAAAATTCAATGTATATCGGCGTTTAGTTCATGAAACTTTATGCAGAGGGCGCAATAGTGCTGCAGTATCTATATATACGTATATAGACATTATGTGGCTGATGCAGTATCGGAAGCCTCCCACAAAATGTTTGAATTTTGCATATAAAACTAGTCCCAAAAATTTGGCAACATTGCTAATAATGGTATGAGCCATCAAATACTGTACTGAGTAGTAGTATGAAACTATTAATGTAATCTTGAAATGGAAAAATGTGTGTGTCAATAATTTTCCAGTGAAACGACATGCAATAATTGTACCCTTACATTAACAACACGCTCTGTAACATTTTCAATGCCCAATAGATGAATAAATTAAAAAACAATAATCTAAAGTTAAAATAATGAAGAAAAAATTCCGGGCATAAAATGCAATCAAAAATGTGTAACAATGTATAACGAAAAAATAAAAATTCTAAATTTTGGATTTTTGATCTGAACAGTACAACATAAAATGTGCAAACGAAATCTTATAGAGTGGCAGCTAATTCCAGTTTCGCTAATGGAAAAGATCTTTTATCTGTCAACTACAGTATGCACGAAACATTATCTTAATAAAATCATTTACAAATAAGTATTATAAATATTACTGAATTAGGTACAATAATAAAATTAGTTAAGCATCAATCATTAAAAAGTAACCTTGCAGTTTTTTTCACGCAGATTTTGGGATATGTTGTTCTGTCGGTAGGGTAACTCAGTAATCTTCATTTTTTATATACTCAGTTTATTTAAAGAAATAATAGAGTACAAACTTGAATAACATAAACAAAATTAGATATAGCAGTTGAGATAATCATGTATGCGAAGTAGTAAAATTTTAACTTTCATTACAAAATAAATCGACACAAACGAAATTACTAGAAAAATAAAATAAACTTCTTAGGTTAGAACAAATATCCAGCTTTTCTTGACAACAAAGAATTCTCACATATTCTCGTATTTATTTTATTTGGTATTTGTTGTTTTTATGCTTATTCAGGAGATTTTCTCCGTAGAAACAAATTAATGGATAATTTTTTTGCTGTGAAACTGATGTTATCTGCTCTCATGTTGTCAAAACTTCCGTTTTTATTGTCGAATAATTTAAGCACACGGCCCTGTTTAGGTAGGCAGGGCATACGAACAAATATTGCTCAAACTTCCACAGCAAATGCTTGTAAAACCTTGGGGCGGACAAGGATTTGATCTTAATGTATTTTGTTTGCCAGGGCAATAATACATTGCAACTTGCATCTTCAGAGTGAATAGAGCACTGAACTCAAATCCGGAAAGCGGAGGTATTTAAACCTCTTTGAGCCAGTCGGGCAGAACGACGGAGTTCTGGTTGGCTGTCATCGTTGGGCAAAGACGAATCCGGTAGAGCGTGATCGATGATGCTTAGGAGTCCTTAGAGTATAAACTACTGGAGCCCAAGCTTTACTGAGTCTAAAACCATCCACCCTGTTTATGTCGTTTTGTTTCTCAGTTTCAATTGCTTTATGTATGATACGCGGAAAGTAATGAGGTACTCTGACGAGTACCAGAGCATTGTCAAGTCCATCTTATGCCCAGTTAAACCAGTATGTACAGCCACCGCAGACTTTGTGATGCGTTGTTATGTACTTTTAAAATTTGCCGCTTTCTATTAATTAATTCCGTAATTTGTTTGCCGCTTGGTAAGAATTAACAACGTTATTTTAATTGCAGTCTTATTTTGGGTTACCATTTCGCTGTTTGTTTTGTTTCTTTGAAGTTTGAGTTATGTTGACAGTTCCCTTTTTGTAGGCTCGAGATTGCAGACTCTTGGGTGTTCTCGTGCGTAACCTTAGGCGCTTCCGAGAACTCACGTGTTCCTTATTCTAGAAGTTTTACATAACGTTTCGAAATATGGTGCAATTTTTGTGGGGGGGGGGGTGCAGATTCCCGTTGCGTTTTTACGTCAGTCAGTCTTCCACCCTTAATGACTCCGGTGGCTTCCTAAATTACATATTAAGGGAAGAGCCGTAAAAAAATCGAGTGGCCAACGAGCTTGGGTCTGAGACTAACGTCACGTAGAGCGGGTTATCTTTCGCGGCACCTGTTAAATGAAGTATCGTACCGAATATTGCTTTAGGCAATTAGTATCATTTCGACAAAGTTAAGTCGGATTATTAGCAGTTTTAACAGTGTAGCCTGATTACAGAACAATCAATTGTGATTGTTTTTTTATTCGATTCATTCGGATAAAAAACGTTGGAACTCGTGAAAAGGTGATTGTTGGGATTAATCTGCTTCCCCAGGAGCGTATCGAGCCACGTTTCTTTCCCCCCTGGTTTCCTGAGGCCTTCTACATTTTTCCCGGACCGGAAAAATACCCCTTTCTCGACTGTACCTGCATTTGGAATCAACCCTCCCGGAATTGTGCCTGCCTCACAACGGAAGCTAAGGTAAACAGACCAGTTTTTGTGTGTGGTGAAACGAAACTTGCGCGCTACTTGCAAAATTTGACGTAATTAAACTTTGTCCTGTTAAACCAAAAAGCGACCTTCAGTCGCTAATCGTTTTTTTTTATTTACACTAACATCTGTAGAAAGGAATTTTGTTTATGTTGTATGACTCCTATATACTCGACGCCACTGACCACGCTGACTTCAAAAGATTTTAAATACCGTTGGCCATGGGCGGCGAGTTCCCCCTTTCTTGAACGTTCAAAGTATTCTGTTGTAATTTAGAATTATGAAATCACTTTTGCCTGTCATTTTCGTTGTACTGTCGTTTTCAAGAATTCCATTATATGTGTTTTAAAATTTAGTGCCTCTTTTATTTCTGTGTACTCTGTATTTGATTGTGTAAAAATTTTGCAAGCTCCAAATATATAGGAGGAGGCACAATAAAGGTAGGTTCCATTCCTTCGATTGAGTCATTTGTGTTATTTGTTGCTTGTATAAATACGGGGGACCTACAATTTATTTGTCGAATATGAGTTCAAAAATTCAAAGGGAAGTATGGAGAATAAATTCCAAGTTTGTTGTTTTCAGCTAATTCACCTAAAGTCAAAAAAGACTGTAATCAGCGATTAAACACTATTACAGTTTGTAGGGGGTCCTAGTGGGCTATTATTTTAAATGGTGTCGTTACTGATTTGTCAATTCGCTAAATGTTACCATTTTCAGACAAATTCTTATGTTTTTTATTTGGTCAAATGCATGAGTTATATTAGGATAATTTTAATTAACCTTTGATAAAGTAATTGATCTATAATCTTAAAAAAATATAACCTTTAAGTGTTGGTTACGTTACGATATTCAACAAATCCATTGGTTTATCTATAATTTAAAGATTTAAAAAATTCTAAAAATATAACTTTTTAGTTAACAGTGACGGTGTTAGTATGAACGCGAAAAACCAGATTTTTCTTTCCTGCACTTCTAATAAGGAGATTTTAACGTGAATTACGTATTGTTGTTTTGTCCATTTTGTAATATACTACAAGTATTATTTTCTTTTGGATTTATCAGCCTGTATGGCCACCTGTACTTATTTTACATTAATATTGGATTATTAAAAACTAAAGATGACCGAGGAACATTTTTATTAAAGTTTGCAATACTAAAAACTGTATATGAAACAGACATGTTTCCGAGAAATTGTTTTTTATGCGTTCCGTACATAGTTTGTTTTGACAATCTTATCATCCCACGTGCACGGCACTGATTCATCAGATAATAGGTAGGTAGGTATACTTTGAACGCGTGAATAAGAAAGGTTTTGATGGAGAATAATATAAAAAGACGTAGTTGCGTTTTAATTAATCATTAACAAATCATGAACCACGCAAGATTTTTATTCTTGGTCTTTCTAATAGCCGCGGTCCAGGTAAGTCTATTTTATTAAATTTAAATTAAGATATTCAACTTTTTCCCTATAAAGGCCCACGATTTGCCTGAGCGGTTCTCTAGACAACACCACCCTCTTGCGGAAGATAATGCTAGGATTATAGGAGGCACAGAAGCCACCCCTCACAGTCTTCCCTATCAGGTAAGTGTTAAATTTTTGATGGAGCTACCATGGAAACTTTAGTTCTTAAAATTTTAGGCTGGACTATTTCTTCGAGTATGGGGCCAAGACTCGAGAATGTTTTGTGGTGGTTCTATTTTAAGCGAATATTTTGTTCTCACCGCTGCCCATTGTGTTTATAGGTAAGTTGCTGGAATTTTTAAATGGGTGATGCTGGTGCGGTTGATTTACGTTTGCAATTCGTTTTAATACTTTATATGTATGGATGGGTAGTAAATTAACTATATCCTCTTAATTTAGAGCCTACGAAGCTAAAATAATTGTGGGGGCTCACTACGTTCACGACGAAGAACCCACACAACAACGTTTCATCAGCAAAGTTTTTATGGTACACAAAAAATGGAGTGCTTCTGCTCTAACCAACGATATTGCCATTGTTAGAGTTCCAAGACCTATCCAGTTTAATGGTAGGTATATCTAAAATATTGGTACCTACTCAAACACTTATATTCCAAATTTCAAAATTTTGGAAGACATGGTTTCTACGGATTAGCACATTTTAGGATCTCAAGATATTGAAATTTGTTTTATTTATTTATAGAGTTTGTGCAGCCTATTCGCCTGCCGAAACGTTCTGATAGTGACGAATTCTTCACCTTCAAAACCGCTATAGTTTCTGGGTGGGGTATCACTTCTGATGATGCTACTGCTATAAGCCCAGTATTACGCCAAATGTATTCCAAGGTTACCCTACATTTGATCTGCAAAATGTTCTTCTTCGGACGTATAGGAAAAGATCAAATTTGTATCGATGGTAACAAGGGTAACTCAACATGTAGTGGTGATTCGGGTGGACCTATGGTTATTCCAGACGAGAACGGAGCCCCTGTGCAACAAGGTGTGGTCTCCTTCGGAATTGGGTTTGGATGTGAAAAAGGATGGCCGCAAGTTTTCACTAAAGTCAGCAAATACCTTTTGTGGATTTACGAACATACTGGTATTGTAACGGTTTAAAATAAAACTTTGCAAAAATGTTGTTTTTTCATGATGTTCTTGCTAATTAAATCTGTTAAATAATCATTTAAAAAATGAGCCACTTTATATTGTGGCCTCTATAGGCACTATTTGTATGTATTAACTGCATGTGGTTTTGTTAGAGGACGTGGAGTGCGAGAAGTACAATTAGGTAACATGTATATTTAACAAGATACAAAAGAAGCGACTGGCACACGCTCTTTATGAAAAAAAAAATAACATGCAACATTCTAACCAAATAAACACAATGTTATGGAAGCGAACGTTGTCGCATATGGATGATGGTAACAATATCTCTAACAGGTGTTCTGTTTATAGCTACGATAAAAAAATTTTAATTTACCATCGTAATTAATAGAAGAATATTCTAAAATAAAGTAAGGCAGGATAATATTTAGGTTAAAACTATCAACCAAAGAAAACAGCAAAGTAAAAAATCTATAATTATATAAACCTTCACGAATCTCGTAAATTAAAATAAAGTGATGTGTAATTAACTAATTTGGAACCGGTGTCGGTGTTGAACGGGTTGTTTAATCAATTTGTACTTGTTAATTTCAATACTGTCTAATTTGAAAACGCGCCAACAAACTGTCTTTAAGATAATAAAAGTTTTACAACAAAAATGTAATTAGATTGCTAATAATCAAATAATAATGTAAACCGAATTGATTTAATTCTTGTTTTTATTGTATATTGTCCGTTTTACATTATATTTGTTTATCATTAATTGGCACATATAATTGTATTATTAGAAGTGCATCTGGAAGCGTTATAATAATATTGGGGCTTGATAAAGATTAACAAAAGCTGCCTCTAAAGAAGCTTCCTGTTGTTTTGGTGGTAATTTTTGCTTTCATGGCGGTGAGTTTCTTCATTTATTTGACTTTTGTATTAACCATTAATGAAATGATCCTCATAATATTTATAGGTAGCGTTAGAAACAAAAATTTGTCTTACAGTGATTATTTTTATATACAAACGGAATGACTGTTAGTCGGAGGTGACGTTTGTTTTGTACTGATAGTCTGGTTATCGTTAAAATTTGGAAGATCGTTAATTTCATTTCATAATTGTAATTCCTAAATATCTCTGATGTGTATTGTTATGGTAACATTGTTGTCAGCATTTCCAGAAATTGTGCCTTCAGTGCACGTGTCGTGGTTAATTCTGAGAATCTGTACTAGCCGGCTGGCTTGTTTGAAACTGCTTAAAACAAAGCAAATCGAAGTATCCAGACGTCTTGGATAATAGTGGTAGTGGACGATAGGGTTGGGGTTAATAATTGTTTATGTATTTAACGTTCTACCGTTTCTTCTATAAATTATAGTGACAAGAAGTCGGATTAAATACAAACAGGAATCAATAATTTAGCGAAGAATGCCGTGTGGTTTCTTGTTTCGTTTTAAACGGATAGAAATTAACCCCGTTATCCTTTCAATGGTCCCGTTACGATTCGCCGTTTTAAAAAAGACTCTACGTCCTGGTTGTTTTAAAGCCATTTGTTTCCCATTCGTATCCGGAAAATTTGTTATTTCATAAACTGTTCTAATATAGTGTAGCTTAAGTCCTTTATTCCTTGTTGCGATTGCCAGTGACGTTATTATTAGCTGTCGCCGCTGTGTCTTCCTGTCTTCTGCATGGAAGGGCGCCCGTCAAATAAGAACCAACTTTATTGAGGTTTTCTCAAAGTTTTTACCGAATTAAGGAAAAACGACCCACTTATACAGATATTAGTGGAAATTGTCAGCAGTGATTATTTGCTCACAAAGAGCTTCAATTTGTATTTTGAAAGAAGCAACCTTCTGTTGGGAATTGTTTGGTAATATATTTCTTAATATGAGAATTCGGCTATTAGTGGCCACGCAATTCCTTTTTGATCTTACCGTAAATATCGTGGCCAGTAGCGAGAACGGCCGTCACGAAACCCTTTCTTTATACATATTTATAACAGGCCGGAGCCTGGTCCTGATTTGAACGTTACTTTTTTTTGTAATTATAACAACCATTTATTATTTTGTTTAATATAGTTATAACCATTGTTGAAAATTGATAACATATTTTGTGTATTTTTTCTTTGTATGTTTTTTGTAGGAAATATTCAGTTAAGGAGAAAACACAGTACGGTAGATTTGATTCTCGGTAAAATGTTGGTCCTCGGCCCTTTCACAAGGATCTTCGTTTAGCTGTGACTTGAAAGAGTGGCGTTCATTAATTTTGACTTACCCTGTGCATTGTTTTTGCAATTATATGCAATCTATTTGTTATTTTATCTCAGGGGGTTGATATGTTTATGTTATTAAAAATTACTGTTGGGTCGTAGAACAGGTGTGCTTGTTTTAGGAACAGATCTGTTCATTTTAAAAATCAATTTCTTAATTATTACTTTTGATTTCGAAATAGATATGCTTGTTGATGTACACTTGTTTATATTTGGAACAGACTTGCTTGTGTTTGGTGCAGATCTATTTGATTCTGTAATCAATCTGTTTATTTTTAAAACACATCTGCTTACGTTTAGAACGGTGTAGTTGTTTTTCCAAAGAACTATGTTTGTTTCGCGCCTAGATTTGTTTACATTCGGAACCATCACTTTGTATCTGTTTTATATCTGAATATTTTTTAACAAACCTGTTTGGTATCGAATTAAATTTATTTTAAAAATATATTATTACATAGAAAATACATATTCGTGGAAGATATTAGTTAAAAACATAACCAGTTTTGAGAATTTATAAGTTTGTTTTTGAACAGATTTGTTTGCTTCTTGTATAAAATTGTTCTTCTTCTTCTTATTCTTAATTAGGTCATTGACCTGTTTGTTTTTGTTCATTTTTAGAATCGGTAAGTTTAATCTTGGAATAGGTTAGTTTGCGTATTTAGAACATATTGGTTTCTCGAAATCTGTATGCTTGTTCTTAGTACGGATTTGTTTAAATTTGATTACGTTTGATTAGTTTGCGAACAGACCTATTCGTTTTGAAATATATTACTAGATTTTTGGAATAGATATAGGCCAAATTTGGCCTGAGTGCACAGAGAAGCTTGAAAAACCTCTTCTTAGATCTCGCCCAATCAAAACAAACAAACAATGACATGTATGTTTATAGTATATTCTGGAACAAGATCATTCTTTTTGGAATAAAATTCGTTGTTTACGAAACATATTTTTTGTTGGTCATCTTTTTGTACATGGAACGCGAAATTGAAGAAAAGGAAACACATTTTGGTACCAGCCTGATATATTTGTAATATTCCAGCACACTCATATCTTGTTGTTTTGCACGAAGTTCGAATTCTTCTATTTACCAACATCTATTTATCATTGTACATTATTCATTTGTTCGGGGTACATATTAGAAATTTAGAATGTAATAGAGAATAATAATTCATAAAGCATCGCATTAGTTACTACAGAATCTTTATATCCTGCATTACCATTAATCCAATAAATATAATAAATATATAAAATCAGAAAGTGTTGATTATTAAAGATTTTCGAAACGAAGAACCTCAACAACGAGTAACTCATCCATTACATTTTACTGGTTATCTTGATTTGTGTGTTGATTGAAAGAAATGGAAATGCCCAGGACTTGTTTAACTTTCAGCAATACAATTTTTGTTTATAAAACGCAAATGGAAGACAAACATCCCATATTTAAGTTATTCTTGTCTGTAAGAAGTGTTATAAAGTTTGCTGCTAGTATAAATAATAATTTTCAGAACCAAACCGCTACAACCTCATCTAGAATTGATTTTGTTCAAGATGTGGACTATGAGTATGACACAGACATTGATATGAGAATTATAGGTGGCGACGAGGCAATTCCTCACCGCTTTCCTTATCAAGTAATGGTCCAAAGAAATAGGCATTGACAGAAATATTTCATTGTATTTTTTCAGGTCGCAGTAATCATTAAATCTAAATCTGGAAAGAAATTTTGTGGTGGTTCCCTTATTTCGGACCTCTATATTCTTACTGCGGCTCATTGCTTGGACGAGTAAGTTATTTTGTTTTTTGTAGACGTTTGTATTAAATTGGAATTTTGTTCTAAGCGCTACTGAGGTGCACGTGATTTTGGGTGCGCACAATATTTTCGAGAAAGAAAATACAAAAAAGTTGTATAAACCTAACGATTATTTTATTCATGAGAAATGGAGCAGAGTCTCTTTAATAGGTGATATTGCCCTTATTAAACTACCAAAGAAAACTGAATTCAATCGTAAGTATTCAATACTTTGTTAACTATATAACAATGTTTACCTGTTGATGCTTCAAGTTTTCTTTATATTTTTATTTTCATGTATTTTATTTTTATTTCTACTCCTATTTCTGTTCCAATTTTTGTTTCGTATCTTTCTGTGTTTGTATTTCTCTTCGGCTTTATTTTAATAATTATATCTACTTCCATGTGCAGCTTTTTGCTTCTTTTGTATCTTCAAATTTATTTTTCTTGTCGTTTTTTTTACAACGATTTATTTGCTTACACTGTCTAAAATTTTGTACCAGTGTTATTACAATTTTATTTGAACATATATATAAAACCGTCGCAGTAAAATTTTTTTTCCACACTGGGATAATACTTGACCTTCCATTTTTAAGGAAACTAAACTATTAGAAAAATCGGACTGAACCAAAAATGTATCTTTGTGTTCTGTAACTACGGTAGAACTAATGGATAATAATAATTTCTATGCATTTAAGACAGGCAAAGCGAATTACTGTTAATTATCAAAATAGGAACAAATTAAAACTTCTGTAAATATACTTGGTACAGCAAAATTTCTCAAAGCCAACGAATTCTAAAAATTACATTTTAAATTATTTAGGTACCCACTTGTAGAAATTTGTGTACAGCGTGGTGGTATAAATAAATGTAGCGGCGTTTCGTCAGGCGTTCGCGCAGACCCGCTCAAACGGCCCCCGCCGTTCTTTCTATGGGGTTATTGTAAACTGCCAGTTTATATTAGTAGGCCAAACAATTTAGACGATTTAGAGATTTGTTTAGAACTGGAAAGTATCGGCGCGGAAATTATGGGCGTGGGATATAAAGTGTTTACACACGTGCTGGTCAATGCCAACTGGTTAATGGTGGACAATTTAAAAATTTCCGTTGGGTAATGTTTTCATTATGTTCTTATTTTTATTGAAAATAAATTCGGTATGCAAACTTTATGTGGATTTCTCCCAAAAAATTTTATTTGGGGTATCAATTATTTTTTATGACCATACAATTTGGTAAGTAAATCTATGGAAACAAGAAGAAAAAAATGGGGTTACCATTTAAAAAATTTCTTGATGGTCATTGCGATTCAACTTCTTCTACGTTTATATCTATTTGATTGTTACTTAATAGACTTTGAAGACGAATCAATTTTTTAAATATAAAACCCTGTTTCTAGATTATATCAAACCCATAGATTTACCCCGATATTCCGATGTAGGACGAACTATGGTCAGGAAAAGGGTAATCGTTACTGGTTGGGGAAGGACTTTGGATGAAGTGGACGATATCAGTCCGGTTCTTCGGTATATTGAACCATTTATAATCTCCCAATCGATGTGTAAAGTGGCGTTTCTTGGTTTACCCACTAAGCATCATATCTGCACCAGTGGAATAGAAAGAACAGCAATTTGCGGCGGCGATTCCGGGGGACCGATGGTAACCATGGAAAAATTCAAGACTCCAACTCTGCGAGGGATCGCGTCCTTTGGCTTTGGTGCCGGATGCCGATTTATCTGGCCTTCAGTATTCACGAGGGTTAGCTCGTATCTTGAATGGATACATAATAAAACGGGTATTAGAATTCGCTATTGATTATTTCGCGCAGTCTATATAAGAAAAATAAATTTTTTAATTGGTGGCAGATGTGATAGCATTTTGAAAGTTATATTATCTCATTTTTGCTTTATAATATGAGAAAATATCTTCTACTGCCTTTCTACAACTTTCCTATACAAACGATATCTCGAGGACTTTCTTATCAATTGTAACCAATAACACCTGGCAGCACACTTAAAAAAATGTTTTCGTAAGCGCTCTATACTTAAAAATGTTTTGTATGTTATCAGTTGTTCTGATACGATGGACTTTATGATAAAAAATGCAATCATATAAAATCATTTTGCGACTCAATAAAGATTCACTTTCTTCTTCGCAATGAAGTGTTTAATTTTTATTTCCTTTGCCATTTTAGGTTTGGCTCAGGTAAGATTTGTTGTAATAAATGAATTAGAAAATTAAGTGGGGGGTTTTTAGACCGAAAGGAGCTGGTCCAATATCACCCCTTTGGACGTTAATCCATTGCAACTAAGATATGTTGATCAAAGCAGCCCAAGGATTGTAGGAGGCGAAGAAGCTACTCCCCATATCTTCCCTTATCAAGTAAGATTGTGACGAACATTTAGTTCCAGGTGATAAATATGGATATATTTCAGGCTGCCCTGTTCATTAATATTAATGGAAGAATAGGATTTTGTGGTGGATCTATTATATCTGATGAGTGGATTCTCACTGCTGCCCACTGCGTTTGGCAGTAAGTTATTTTATTTGTTAACCTGTTCGAATGTCACAAATTGAGGGAATTTTGTTGCTAATTTTATTTTGTTGGTAAGGGCTTCAGAAGCGGAGATTGTAGTGGGTGCCCATGAGATTCACAAAGACGAACCTACGCAACAACGTTTCAATTCCAGCGACTTTATTGTTCATAAAGGATGGAATCCACTTTTTTTGACTGCCGATATAGCTCTCATTAAGCTACAATCCAAAATAGTTTTTAACGGTAAGTAGTTTAATACAAGTATCGTATGCTCCCAATAAATTACCAAAAACAAATTTTGTTGTTAATAAGCTTCGCTCTACCAACTTTTCAGGTTATTCTAATATAGTTGTGTACCGTTAAACAATGCTCTCCATATTAATATTATATTTATCAATAGATGCTGTTCAACCGATCCGTTTGCCAAGATACTCCGACATCGAAAAAGTTCTAGCTAAAACTCCAGCAGTGGTTTCTGGATGGGGCAAAGATTCTGACAAAGCAACCGCAGTCAGTCCAGTTCTGCGGTTTGTAGAGTCAACAATAATATCCGAACTGGTATGCAAATTGTTCTACTTTGGCATTCCTGGAAACAACCACGTTTGTATCAATGGTAGTGGAGGAAAGGGAGCATGCAGCGGTGATTCTGGTGGTCCTTTAGTGACCAAGGAAGAAGATGGAGAACTGACTCAGCAAGGACTTGTGTCCTTCGGAGTTGCTTTCGGATGCGAAATTGGTTGGCCTTCCGCTTTTACCAGAGTCAGCTCTTTTGTAAAATGGATCAATACCAACACTGGTATTCCCATACGCGATTAATTTGTCTGTGTGGTGTTAACTAATATAATAATAAAATAAATATTTCCCTTTGAGTTGAACTTAAAAATTTAGGATCCTTCACTGTCCCTCTTATAACATTGACATAGGTTTATATAAAGTTATGTAAATATAAACAAAATCATTACTCCAGCAGAACATAAAATGCAATTTAAAAAAAGAACCTCTTTATAGTCATATCGCTTTAATATTTCTTCAAGAAGCCCAATTCGATTCATAACGAGCCATTAGTTTATTATCTACTACGTCTAAACTGGTTAAAAATTACTCCCGAGAAGAATAAAACAAGCTCTCGAATTAAGAGATATGATCTTAGTCCATCAGTTCAGATTTCGAGAGGGGTAGTCCACTTAGAACTGTCAGCATGTTTGTCGAAAGTCTCGAAGATTTTAAAGTATGCGGTGTAGTTTTTTTTAGATGTAGCGAAGGCTTTCGACAAAATATGGCACATCAGATTACTTTATAAATAAAATTTCGTTTATCAGCTCCTTACTATTTGTTTCTTAAATTATACTTGTCAGATAGATTTTTTCGAACAAAATATAACAATACTACATCTAATTATCACCAAATCAAATCAAGAGTATATCAGGGAAGTGTACTGCGACCTTTTCTTTACTTATAATATACATATATAGCAGATATTTCGACAACCGAAAATACAAAAATCTCCAATTTCGCAGATGATACTGCTATACTATCCACAAGTGACAACCGGCAGTATACAAAATTGGTTATACAATTGGGGAAAAAGGCAAATCACGTTCATTTTAAAACGCAGTGAGTGCCTACAAGTTACAGTAAAACTTTCCACCTCCAATTAAAAATGATGTCAAATATTTGGGACTTTATTTAGAAAAGATGCTAACGTGGAAGGTCCGTATCAAAGCAAAATAAAATTCAATTAAACGTAAAACTAAAGCGAATATATTAGCTATTGGGTAGAAAATCAAAACCCTCGTCCTCCTATAAGTAAATATTGAAACCGATATTGACATATGGCACCCAGCTCTGGTGTTGTACCTAACCAACAAATAAAAAACATCAAAATACTCCAAAACTTCCAGTCAAAAACTTGGGAATGATTATTGATGCTCCCTGGTATGTAAATAACTTAACCCTTCACAGCGAGTGAGGAATTCCATTAGTCACAGAAGAAATTTAAAAAACTGCATATAATTATCAGGGCAAACTACTCATCCACGAAAATAGTCTTGCACGACAACTACCAGAAGAAACCACTTTCACCAGAAGACTCAAACGACAATGGTCGCGATAGAGGAAGAAGATTAAGTACCTTAAACGATGGCAGGTGTGTCAGCACTGGGAGACTTCTAAACTTACGTTCCAATCATATATTTAGTTTACTTATTATTCACGTAATTACAGAGTAAATTACAAATATGCAGTTTTTTAATAAAAAAATAAATTGAGTAATGATCAAATTATTTACACTGTGGTAAAGCTATAGGTGGATATGAAAGTAATTTGCACGAACGCCCTTATTATGTGAATTATGTTATAATACAAAACGTAATTAAACTTCAGGTATTTTTAATAGGTTGTTAGTTGATTAATTCAATCAAATTTTCTGATAGTTTCATTATTAGTAATGTAATTTCTATCGCTTCCCATTTTGTCCTTGCAAGTGATCGCTGTAAAATTTTAACAATTGTGGACGATTACAGTGCTGCGTGTCTATAAATAAATCAACGAGGCGAAGAAGAAGACGAACCACAAGAAAAAGCAATATTTGTTTTTATATTTAAGTTTTTAATATGGATGGAATTTCGTTTCTCTTTCTGTGGATACCAAGTAATGCGCTTCTCATTAATTGTTTCTGATCTAATTGATTGCATAGCGGACCACTACGGCCAAACGGTATTCACAGTACAGAACTATCTGCGCTTGTCATGTGTTGACGAATGTAGTGGTATATGCAACTGGTCGTGCTTCGGAGAACACGTAAAGCCGTCGATTCCGCTTGTCATACGACAAACTTCTTCGACAATCGTAAATCATGTAGTCGCATTTCTGTTCTCAATGCAACGGATTAGGCTAGCCTCGCGTCCGGCACACGTACCGGGAAAAGTAATAGAAACTGCAATTGCAGGTAATTAACAGGCCTATATACAGAAAGAGAAGAGTTTGTGATCCGTACAATATTTGATAATCGTTTTATATATCTTACTCTGGGTTTTGCTTGATCTATTGTATGCATGCTTGGAAGTCCCCTATGCCCTATATTATCCGTTGGTTAATAATATTCTCCTTTGTATTTCAGCTACCGTGTTAGCCTCTTTGTTTATTAACGTGTCAAGGTATTTAAATTCCTGATATATTTTGATTTCATAAGTATTTATATTTAAACTTTGTTGTAGGCATACGGAGCTGGAATTCTTTCGGTTTGGTTTTCTTTTTCTTTTTGTAGGTTCATGCATTAGGCCGATTTCTTAGTGCAACGCAAAGAGCAGTATATTTATACTTATACAATATACTGCTCTTTGCTGCAACGAATGCTTCCTTGGCCATCAAAAAGAATCATTCTGCAAGATCCTATTGGGATTGATTGGGTATACAGTGGTATGAAAAAGTCTTGCATCACTTGAGTAATTGAGGAAGACGTATTAAAACTATATTTTAGCTAATCAATGAACCTGTCTACACAGACATTTAAATACAGTAATATAGTAATCAGCCAATCCTTGGTATTGATGACTAATTTGAATTTATTTGGTATGGAATTTGCCAATTTTCTAAGTTCTTCCTTGGAGATGCATTGAGAACAGGCATTGAAAAGGACTTCGATTAAATCCATTTCTGTCGCTTTTTAAATGATGTTATTAGATATTTTTTGTTACAAGTTTTCGATAAGTGTGCAAACTGTGGTAGCCAATCTATTATTCCAACGACATTATTGGTCAACATTCAAGATTGAACTAGATTTGGTCTGTGGGAAGGTGCAGTTATCCTGAAAAATAAACATTTCTTCTACAAAAAAATCTTATTCTGCAGTAATTTGACGAATTTTCTGGCATTCATTATAACTCTATCGGCAGACATGCACTCCCACACCAGAACAGAGGTTGGATGTTTTATTGTTAGAAGTACGCACTTTGGTCATAATTCTTTCCCAGCAAACCTTCTAACATTTGTATTTCCAGGATGACTACTGATATTAAAGGTGGATTTACCTTGCGGCATTGACAGTATGTCAAAACTGTGAATTAAATAAAATACAACCTACTGCAGAATTGTACCACTAAAATCAGCTACTGTTTCAGCGTTTCTAGAAACGCATACCGAAATGGCATTTTTTCTTGTATTAACATAGTTTTTCTTAAATTTGTAACGTTAAGTTAGTTCTGTACATTATTATTACTATTGTTCTTGCGTGATCCATAAGAACAAATAAATGTAAATGCATATATGGTAAAATAAATATAAATGTAAGGCTTGTACATGCAACAGTTCTATCGAATATTTGTTGTACATATTTGCATTTTGTAATTGTTGAAACCAAAAATAGAAATCTAAAAACTTCTTTCCAGAACATAACCTCAGTAGAATTTTGGGTAAAATCTAACGCAATATTGTATGTCCAAAAGGGATATCAATGGTTTTTCGATTTCCATCAATGCCATTCAACAGCTAAATGTAGTAAATTAACAGGTTTAATATATAAACACTGATAAACAACAAAAGAATTATCTTTAGCAAGTACCCAATGCTTTGCAGATCAATTTGCAGATTGTTTCCAACAGTAAATTCGTAATAAAAGCAACGAAGGACTTGGTACTTCGGAAAAAACGCCGCTGCATGAAAAGGCAAACATAAATGATTAATTGATAAATTGAAATAATTAATTGAAACCTCTGCATACATGTATGCAGAAAGTAAGGAAACAATTCTTTCTCAAAAACTGCAGTAAAAGAATATTTTTGTTTCAGAAAGCATATCACAATAAAAACGATAAAGGAGAATCATTTTCAAATACATGTTATAAATATTATGGAACTCTATGAATACTAAAAAAATGTAATTAATTGAGTACTGTTTCGTATATAATATATCTTCGAGATATTAGTAACCATTCAGTTATAGGGCAAGGCTGGTTAGTCTATACAATACTACTTGAATCTATCTACAATTCTTACAAATATTTTTAGCTATAGCAGTTTCTATCTATTTATTTTTAATTTAAAGAAGTACTTTCACGATAGGATTAAGCAATACCTAAAAGCCTCTGCAATTTTTGGAAAAGTATGTTGTTAAATTGAGATTAATAAATATTTTTTCGAATGTACTTGTTTTTAATGAAACACCCTACTCAAAAATTAGCACAAGGGATTTATAAATATTAAATTGTCTACTTTTTGTTGATGGAGATTAATATTTAAATTAAATAGTATACTTGATTTGAGGACTACAATCAGCAGACTGGCATTTTAAGAAAAAGATATTGAAACGTCCTGGTATCTGACTTAGTGTCATCAAGGATTTGTCTGATGTATTGACTGCACCTTAACCGTAAGATTTATTACTTACGCCTATTTAAGTTAAATTGATCCCTGTTTAAATTACAATTTATACCATCTTGGGTTTATTTTTATTCCAGATATGTTTCCTGTAGTACACTAATAAGTATATACATAATTGTATTTATCACATATTACAATTTTGTTAAGAGTTAACAAAGTCGGCAATTCGCATCTGCTAGTTATGATTAATACACCTTGTTTTAAGGTAATTTCTTGAGTGTAATTGCAAAACTATCGGACAGCACTCTTTTCCTTCGCCGTTACATCACTTCCTTGGTTTTGGTGTAGGTATGTTGGATAAGGTACAAGAGACATGACGAAGGTGGCATGGCGGCTGCTAGTGAGACGTCACTGATAAACGTTGTACAACAATAAAGCATGTTATAACCTATTATAGTATTATTTATGACTCGGTAACGATACAAATATCTTCTTAAATTTCCTCACATAGTTGGTATAGTTTCTTATAGTTGTGTTTCCTAGAATAAAAGTCCACTAGCTCAATCTTCACGTAATGTGCAGAACTGCAGAATAGGTAGTAGTCTAGAATAAGTAACAGGTCTTCTCTCTTGTTTTGACAAATAGCATAGTTAAAGAACACAATGCAAACTTGCAACCATCCTTGGATAGCACGGTAGAGCTAATATTTAATAACATTTCGATTCAAAAATATTTGCGGTTTTATTCAGAAACTTTGGGGTGGGGGTGGGCAAGTGGGATATTTATTGAATTAATACACTTCTAATATCTTCATTTCCCTACTAGATTTGTCAACGAAACAATGTGACAACTAATAAATTAATTTCAGTAAAATGCTGGTACTGGACAAGCAATAGATACATACTTACAATTTATACGATTAACTTAGACTTTTAACTCGTATGTCAGTTTCAGTACCCAAAAAAAAAAAAAAGCAAAAGCCTCTGTTGCAGTTAAAATTACAAATTTTGAACATTTGCAGCTTCTTACTTTAGATAAAAATATCTGTACACTCCTTTCCGTTTTCGGTACATTTAGATTCGTACAGGTATAAACGTACCTAAATGCGGTTAAAACAGAAGCAGAACGGTTTTATACAAGGACGCCATAGACTAAAGAGCAAAATTAGTACCAAATCATAAGTAAATGTTCAATAAATAAAGCTTAAAATCGAAGACCTGAATGTCTAAGCTAGGCGATTACGAAATATTATGCGATTTAAGCGGTTCATAAGACTTGTATCATCATAAATTCGGTTTGCAAAATATGACAGCTTTATCAATATCGAGGCATCCGTTTTTAAGTTGTAAACAAATAAACATAAATGTTTCAAATATACATTTGAGTCTTCGGAGATGTGTTTCGTAAATAAATAATAAACGGTTTCGTAGGCAAATTATTCGTTTAAATTTTTACGGTTGCGTTAATTTTAAAGATTTCGTTTTGATTACCTTGATAAAAAAAGTTAATACCAAAGTATGTGATCTATCTGTTATTGGCGCACGTCAATGTGGCAATGTAAATAATAGCGTTTATTTTAGCTGCATTACAAACAGGATAAAAATCCCAATTACATACAAAACA
>JABXWE010022065.1:0-25163 GCA_014611495.1 Limonius californicus | reverse complement strand
GATAAAACTGCTTATCAATTCGGAATTAAAACGCAACCGGAGACGCAATAATTGTAAAAAATAAATTAATATTGTTGACAGTGTCCACTGACAGCTTTATGTTACATTACTATAGCAACAACCTGTGCCTACTCACCGACACCGGTCTAAACCGCCTTGCGAACCCAATTATGTTTAAAAATTATTACTATCAAAAAGAGACGTTTTTGCATTAATTTGTCGACATTTGAAGAAAAAACAGCATATTTTATTTGGAGGAAAAGTTACTTTTCATGACTTGCTCTCTATTACCAGCCTCACTCCGTTCGGCTGTTAAACACGAGCGCGTCATGAAAAGTATCACTTTTCCTCCACATAAAATAATATACTATTGTTACTATTGAATAGTATGTAGGTATCACAAAGTGGGTGTTACCGGTTGTAATATTTTATTAGGGTACCTAGACCCTAAGGGGTTGAATGGGGAAGGTTACCTTATGAGTCATGTGATTCCTACCATGTTGTATAAACTTTTTCTAGAAAAGTTCAATAAACCGTGTGCTCATAGTTTATTGAGAAGGTTGTGTGTTTCCGTTTTATGATTATAACTGTGGCTGAATAATTGTTTTATATGAGATTTGTGTTCATTGGCGGTGCTACTAAGCAGAAAACAGTTGCTACTCGAGAAGGTATCTCCATCTAATGGGCAATACGGAATATCCGTTCGAAAGATTATGCAAGGAGGAACACGAAAACTCAAAAACAACTTTTCGCAATAACCCGTTATAAGATTTATAAAAGTAATAGTATTACAAAAACCAAAATAAAATAACCAAAAAAAAATTTATTTTCACAGCTGTTAGCTTGTTTTGGTTGGTATTTGTATTGTGATTGAGCGAGATCTAACAGGTGGTTGTGTTGGTTTACCCGCTAAAGTCATGTTTATGAAGCAATGTTGGAAGAATATATGATGAATGTGTTGACATTTTTTTATTCAAGCAGTCTGAAGATGCATCTGTTATTTCTTAAAGCACGTGCTTTTTCTACCCGAATTATTTTATTTTAAATTTTGTGTTTGAAAGGTCATGATATAGGCTATAGACTTTGACGAATAATTATATGAACTATTTCTTCATCATGATGGCAGCTTCTTCATGAGATCTTGACTTTGCATAAAAATTCAATTTGGTTAAATACAGCTAAATTTCTATATTCAGCAGCACACAGAAATATAATGTTAGTAAGCGTAGTTAAATAATTGCGCTTTTGTAAAGAGTCAAGGTGTTGTGAAAATTCTGTTTAGTAGTAGTAGGACCAATCCATAAAAAACAGAAAATATTTTCTATTCAAGTCAAGAAGTAAAAATAAATCATTTACAGGGTTTTTATTTTGCTAACATTGCCACAAATATTTGTCAAGAAAACTGAAACGAAATATCCGGTTACTATATTTTTGGGTTAAATATGGTAATGACAGAACAAGGAACTATTTTGTGAGTAAACACAAGCAAAATCAAGATACAGTTTAATGAATAAAATTCAGAAACTTTCCGAGGTTTTTTCAAATAATTACAAACAGTTGTGTTTTGAACTAATTCAATTTGAAATTTTAGTTTAAAATTGTTATTGTGCTACTACTCAACTCAAATCAGTATGTATCACAGGTTTTAAGTTTTTACGTTGATTACAAAATTTGAATTAATCGAACTTTAGTAGGATAACCGGAACAAATATGCTTTTGGTTTCGTAAACAGGAAGGCAGATCCACCTGGTAAGGCATGGTAATTAATCCCATTAGTAATTTACACGGCACACACATGCAAAGTGCTAACAACCTTCGAGATCGTTTGCTAGAATAAATTTCCTCGAATTTGTAGACTGCAATCAATGTAGGATCTTAGGAAGGTATATGGCTTTATAAATTCCATTTATATTACGGAATTTCCTGTCAGACAGTTATTCTGATAATTAATCTACTTCGAAGGCTTACTTATCTTATATAATAAACCTGTAAATTTTGGCACAAATATGGAAGAAATTTTTTTCAGCAAAATGCTGGGAATGCCCTTTATTTTTTGAAAGGATTTTGTCATAATCCTCCCTTTTTGCTGTTGGGTAACGATAATAGCCAGTATTTCTTAAGTACCGAATTGTTCCTAGTAGTTTTATAGAATGACCAAACAATAGGATTTTGATGAAAATATTTTGAGATAATTTGTCTTAAAATACGAGGGGAGTTTTTTTGCGTTATCTACTTAAGTATGAAGGAAGTTAGAGAACAAACAAAATTTTATTTTTTAACCAAAAACCATTAGAGTATTTCAAGTTCTCATTCGACAAAAAGCGACGCCCTCTCAAATGTTTTTTGAGTTTTAGAAAGACATAATAGTCACAGGAAGCGAGATCGGGACTAAACGGTGGATGTTGTAATTCCTCAAAGCCGCATTCATCAATTGCCTCTCTAACGATTCGTGCTTTATGCACCCTGCACTTGTCTTAGAGAAGCACAGTTTTTTGGGAAAAATTGTGAGGGCTTTTCTCGCGCATACCTGCTTTCAAATTGATTATTATTTCTTTGTAGACATGCCTTATTGTAGACCCTTTTGGCATATACTCAACCCATAAAATCCCTTCAGCATCCCAGAAAACTGTGGCCATCACTTTCCCGCTAAGAATTGCGTCTTCGCCTTCTTGGGTGGTGGAGAGCTATTGTATGGACTCTTGTTTCGCCAGTGGGTCCCAGCGGTGGACACAGGTCTCATACCCAAGTCCTCATTCTGGAATAAAACCGCTAAATTATCCTCGCAAATTTATCGCCTATATAACTTTTGTTCAAGAGTGAGCAGCCTAGGAATCCACTGCTGACAACTTGCTCATTCCCAAATTTTCATGAAAGTTTTTAAAAACAGATGTTTCTGATATACTTGCTTCTCTTGCAATAATTGAATCTGTCACTCGGCGGTCAGTCAACACCAAATCTTCAACTTTCTTTATGGCCTCCTGTGTTCGTGCTTCAAGAGGTCTTTTGTACTTTGGGTCATTCTGAATGGACTCCCTGCCGCATTTGAATTGCTTATATCAAAATTTTACTTGAAAGTAGGACAGGCTATTTTCGCAATACACTGCCACCATTCTCTCATGGATATTCTTTGGATTATTGCCTTCTTTCGATATAAATTTTATGATGCTTCGGTATTCAAGTTTTAAATCACTCATTTTTGTACCTCTAACACAGAAAAGACAAATCTTAAGAGAGTTGTATCAAACAGGACGATACACTCTAAAATGTCTCAGAGACTTGACACACTAAAATTATCGCGATAGCATTTTGTTCCCACATCTAGGTAGATAACATAAGAAACTCCCCTCGTATACGAAATTTGTTAACATAGTTTAAGCTGGAAACTTATATTTTGGATAAATTTCACTAATGAATTAAATCCGAATTGAAACTTCATTAGAAATTACGAATTTGTAAAATATATTAAAAGTTCAATTTACAATTTACTTATTATAGATATAAATCACACAAACTTGTTTTAGTGGTAATTAGAAAATGCAGAGCAAAAACCAAGCAACCCGAGTTTTAGTAACAAAAGTCACATAAATACGTTAGTACATAATGTGATTTTAAAACGAAACGAATATCAAGGCATGTTCGGATTTTTGTAACTAAATGAAGGCAGTTGCTGCAGTTTTTGCGGGAGCAGGATTGCTGCCATTAAAAATACGTCGAATAGCGTCATTTCTTCTCTCTTTTAAACTGCAGATTAGTTTGTAGCCAAGCTCTACTGTAATCTATCTTGTGTTTTGTTCTTTCTCATTTCTTATACAAGTTTATAGGAAAAGAATATCTATGAAAGTAAGCGTTCACTTCAAAAGCCAAATAAACTGGTTCAAAAATTATCTAAATAATTAGTAGTTACAGTTTAATTGAATTTGTTTCAATCATTACTAATTCACTGTGTGTTATTTATTATCATCAATAGCACGAATATGAATAATAACTTAAAAATATGTACACAGGATGGCTCAGCTAAGTTGTCTCCTTCGTAAAAGTGGTCGATGTAACCAAACATATATATAGCACGACAACCAAAATCACTTGTATAGTAGCCGCCACGAGTGTTGAAGCTTACCCGCCTAGCGCTTTACTTAAGAAAACAACTGCAAACTCTATACGAATCGCACTCATTCAAGTACCTATCACTACAAGTTGCGATATTACTCCACTAGACGATGAAGAGGTGTAAGTTAGGGTCGAGCTTACGGGGGGGGGGCGAATAAAAAGCTACTGAATTTTCAATTTTAAATACTGTTGCAGCATTCGGCACTGCGCTTCTGCATTTCTTTTATACAGTTAATGGGTAAACAAACAGCGGATGCGATCAGAACTCACTGGCAGCGACAGGCAGGTGACATGCAATAGATAATAATACACAGACTTACTGATCTGTCAATAAATGTTAGGCAATTGTACCCACCGGGGGTCCTCCAGCCTCTTGCCCTTGGATTCGAACAGGATACGAAAGCTTATCTAGCGGCTAGCTGCTGTGGCCGCAGTCATTCGTAATCGTACAGTAATTACGACAGTTATGCATATCTTCTAGTGCAGTGGTTCTCAACCTTTTCACTACTGGGGACCACTTAGTACCCTTCAGAATCCTAGGCGGACCACATACGATAGAATTAATATTTCCACAACAGTTACATAGGTCGTTTTTAATTGATTCATGAGAATATTGTTTTTTTGGCAGCCATTCACAGTTCATATATGTAACAGAAATTGGGTATCGATATAAAATCAATCGGCCATCCCTCCAAAAGTATGAAAACTCTTAGTCCCTAGTTAAAATTAAATTTCTTTCTTTTCTATATTTATCAAGAAAATATTTAAACTTACTTTATACATTTGTTTGTATTTGTTACTATTTGCTCAAATTGTAATATGATGGTAAATTCAAGTCTTTAGGCTTGAATGTCATGCTCATAGAACATTATAAATAAGCGCTACTTATTTATACATTCACACATATCACTCGGTAAAATGAAATGAAACCTGAAGTTTTATCAACGTATTTTATTAATTATAAAATAAAAAAACATATTGATATGAATTCAAATTAATGCACACACTTTTTGTCCAAACTAACTATTCACATGTATACAAATATGCAAATCCGTAATAACTATGAATTTAGTTAAACTTATTATATAAAAATGTGAACCAAAATGAAATAAATCAGTAGTTGGAGGCCTAAAACGTTGATAGTGTTCATGTTCGCTTCGCGGACCACATGAAAATTGCCCGCGGACCACAAGTGGTCCGCGGACCACAGGTTGAGAATCACTGTTCTAGTGCACCAATCGTCCAGAGAGATCCAGGCTATAGACCAAGTCTATAGCCAGTCTCTCTGTTACACAGGAGTCACAGGGGAGGGGGGCTTGCCCCCTCAGCCCCACACGCGAAGGGGAGAGTATAATTAGTGTCCACACCCCCGCGTAAGTCAGTCGATGCCATCCTGACAGTAATGTTGCATTCATAATAATAATAATATCTAATATTTCTTCGACGTAGGCACATTTACGATGTAAGCTCTGCCGACAGGCTACCTCCCGAATGATTGCTAGGGGAATAATGATTAATCATGCCACACACACTATCTACTCATATAGATTTATATTATAATAATAATTATGTAATAGTAGAACTAATATGTAAGAAAACAATTTGAGAGAAATTAACTATGATGCATTTACTATACAAAATTCAGTAATCTGATTTGCTGTGAAACATGTGTGTTAGGTTGTGTCAACCACTTTTAAAGGGGTACAACTTAGCTGGCCCGCCCTGTGTATTGTAATGAAACAATAAATTATTATAAAAAGCATTGTAGACCAGAGTTTTTGTCGTAAACTGTGCTTGCATATAGTTTTCGCAGTACTTCACAATAGCCGCACACTACACAGCTTTCTGGTAATGCCTGTTCTCTTACAATTTTATAAACCTATTTAGGATTTTTTTTTAAATGTTTATAGTCAGCGAAGGCTGTTTTGTACTGGATATCTCCGAACATTGCATCATAATTCATAAGTTAAGTGCATACTATTTGAACGTGTACACTATTTTACGACAATAAAAACTTAGAGGTAGATACTATAAAAATATTCCCATAATACTTCTAAACAGAAGTGTTCTTATATAGTTGCAGAGGAAAATCACCAATAACAAAGAAATTATACTAGTTAATTATTATTTCCAGCAAATACAAAGTTTGATAGTTGGTAAGGCAACTGAGAAATCTGTATTGCCGCAGAGCGTATTGCATATAACGCTGGGGCATGCGTTTTCGTTAACAGTATTCAAATTAACTCCCGTTAATCCTTGTTGCGCAAGGATCATCAGAGGTAAACTAAAAATGAACAATGTTAGTATTCTACCGGTGAGGTTCACATATGTTTCTGATTTTTAAAAATATTCTTATATTATGCTTTTTGAACAATACTGAAGCTATAATAATGTATCTGGTCGTAATGTAACTAACGTAGTAGTTGTATGCTAATACTATAAATAATTTTTATTTAGTGGCATCTTAATTTATATAATTATATTTTAGTTTGTTGTAAGTGTGTTATTTTGCTTTACGTACATATGTACATTCTGCTAAATCTGTTTGCTTTTGTACATACCCTACTTCAAATTTCTGCTTTTGATGTCGGTTAGAACTTTGTTCTGTTTTTCCGTTGAAAGCAGATTCGTTTGAAACGCATGAATCGCGTTCAACAATGGTTGGCTTAGATAAGCCAGAAATTATATTTACAAAGGACAGCTTATTATGCATTTGTGACCTAGAAATCCCTTCGTTGTATTACAGTTACTTTTAAAATACCCGCTTATGATCATATTATATGAACATCTAGAAACACGCTCTTGCTTTAAGTTTCTTAAAGTAGTTAAATTAAGAAGTTCCATTGCTTTTGTTGAAGAGCTTTGTGCGTGGAAACTAAGGCATATTGCGCAATCAACATTGTAATAGACTTCTAACATGTTTGTTAATGTGACCACGCATTTACTGAATGAGCGTACTTTAACTTACAAGATGTTCGTGCAGTAAATAAGCTAGTTTATTAAAACCATTTGTTACGTGTTTGCGTATGTTTACAATAGATAAGGTTCATTAACGTAGGATTTTGGAAAATGTTAGTTTGCTAAGATATATAGAAATTCGAAAATCATTCACAGTTTGATGAAATAGGAAAAAAGAAATCTTTAGTGGGTGTTATGAGGCAACATATTTAATGTTAATGTCAAAACAATATGTTTACTGGTAGGTACAAATCTACACAGGTTGGTTTTTTAATTCAGGCCGAGTTGATGTTATTATTAACTACACAGGGTGCGAATTTTGAATACGCTCTATAGGAAAAATTCATGCGTTTGTGGTATTATTCAATTTCCTGCTCCTCAAGCTGAACTAGCATCCGAAACAAAGTCTACGCGGAAGAAGAGTACATAATACATAAATTACATGCACATTTTATTTATACAATATCAAAATAAATGATACATGTAATAAATAATGCGATAATTATTTTTATGTGGTGTTTTCATGCAACGTAAGTGAATGCGCGAATTGCGCCGGTGTAGCGTGTGTGTTTAGAAAATAACACAATTGGATTCAATAAATAAAAATTTTTCTAAACGAAGATAAAAAAAATAAAGTTAAAGGATGTTTCCAACTCCTGAGGTCTGCTTTACAAAAAGGATTTCTAATCATTACGCCACGACGGTGCAATTCACGCATCGAGTTTGGTGTTATTACACCACGTGTATAAATTACTTCAAAGAATATTAAATTTATCATTTAGTTCGGTACAATAAAAATAAATAGTAGGTAGTTTCTCTGTAAAATTAACGACCCTTCTTTGTACACCTTGTTTTGTATGTGATTTTTAACGTGGTGATCAGGCAATTGTATAATCTACAAATGCATGTATCTTCCGTATGAAGCGTATTCAGTCAGCAATCTGTATGCAGAACATATTTAAGTAAAAGTGATAAGTTTCAAGTTTCAAACATTTTAGGCAAATAAAACAAGATTGCCTATTTCTAATTTAAACCGACATGGCATTACTTTAATTGTTTATAATGGTATTTATCAGTTAGTTCCAGGCCCGGACTGGCTGCATTGGGGGCCCTCGGCTAGAAGCTGCATTGCGGCCCCTTCGCGGGGGGGGGTCTGGAAGGTATGGAACACCCCCCATGGGCCGGCGGGTCCGGGGGGTGTTTCTGAAAATTACATGCCTGAAAATAGCAATTTGCTCTATTTTGGCACTTAAAAAGTAATTCAACGTAAGCAAGATCTCAATAAAAATAATTTTAACTTTATTAAACATTTTATAATATTTAAACAAATTTTCATTACTTTTTTATTATATCTAAATTATTCAAAAACTGGATTTAAAAACATTAGTAATAAACTACTAACTACAAGTGGTTAATTACGAACATGAGAGTGAGAAGTATTTTTAGTTCAGGCAACAAAACCACAATATTACAGTCATAAGCTAAATTTTATGCAAGACCCCAGTCAAATATACATTGATGAGGGAAAACGTCAATGAATAAGCCAAGCATACTTAAGGAAACAATTTATCTTTTTAATGCAATATCATGGCAATTATTGTAGTAAATGTTTTATAATAAAAAGAAAGAACTGCGCTAAGGAATTATTAGCAAGTTAAATAAAAAAAATTAAAGCAGAGTTTACTCCTTGATTTAACATTCCAACTTGCAAACAAGTAAGGGTAAAATAATGTTTGTAAAGCTAGAAATTTAGAAAAAAAAAAATACAAAAGTTTTAAATATTATTAAACACAGAAGATGATTTTAGTTAACAGCTTTTCGGTCAGTTATTCACTGGTCCTGGCTATTTTATCTAAAATTTAACTTTATACAACTTATAAAACAGTTCTCTTTCTACGCTCATGAAAAGTAGATTGGGCATAAAATCTTGGCTTACAGTAGACCTAAGTCGATTCTTAGCTAGGTTGGTAAACAGTCCAGATCGTGAGAGTTCAAATAGAACAGAAAAAACGCATGATAAACACTGAAAACATTGTTTCATGACAGTGCTGTAAACAAAGATATTCTTCTTTTTCTTCAGATCCTAAACCGTCATCTTCACAGTTTCCTTCTGCTTTGTTCAGCCTGTCTAGTTTTTTTCATCGTCAGTTTTTTCAACTGTTATAAAACTGTTGTACTGATCTGCGAACTGTTTCAGTTCTATCAATAACCGACTTCTTTCTACTTTACAAAGTTTGGAAACACAGGAAAGGACTCCCGTAGGAAAACTATCAAGCTTTACAATGTCACTAAATTTTTTTGGATCTAACCAAGAACAATCTTGTAAAATTTCTTCGTTTGGGCAAAATCTTTCTTCAATACTCGTCCTGGCATAATCTAACATATCGAAAAAGACTAACTTATACTTTTGAGCAGTTGAGATTCCAGATTCCTTCTGAATTTTCACCAGACATTACTTTTTACTTTGAAATTCTTGTTTTCTTGAAGTCCAATTCTATTTCCACATCAATCTCATTATCTTCTAATCTGCTATTAACTGTAATTGCGTAATGTTTAGCTTTCGAGTACAAGACATCGAAGTGTTTGTCATTTCTTTTTTCACTAACTTGTTTAAGCAGTGTCTGTACCAACTTCCAAGCAATAGTACGAGGAAGAAAAATAATAACCTCTGAAGAGTTTTCTGCTGAACCGAAACTAGGGCTTTGGTCATTGTTTTGAGTGCAGCTGATTCTTCAATTTTATTCGGAAGAGGAAAATAGGTAAATATTAATTTTCAAATGAATGTAACTGTCCAATTAATTGTATCGTTTTCATTATCTTCTTCTTCTGTGTATTGGCAAATGGCCTGTTAATTACCTATCGTTAGCAGGTTTTGTAAGGCCTCTTTGCACGTATACAGATCAGGAAACTAACATAATCCGTGGAACAGAGAAGAGAAATTCCTCCACTACATGGTTTACGATTGTTAAAGATGTTTGTATAACAACCGGGACCGAGTACATATAGTGTTTATACAATCGTTTAACATTAATTGTACAAGCGATTGCGACATAATTAAAAATTTTAAATTATCCCTAGTAAAGACAGACCCTAACTTTTAACTTTTAAGTTTATTATTTAATTTTTTTTTCGGAGGTCCCTTTGGGGGCCGCCTGAGCCGGGGGCCCTCGGCGGTAGCCGACCAGCCGACCTGGCCAGTCCGGGCCTGGTTAGTTCGATCGTATAACATTTTCTCTTTAAAAAACTATAATGAAATAATATAATATAAATTCCGAATAAACTGGAAATCGGTCATTGTTATTCTGTAGAAAATGCTCGGTGATTTTTTCATGACTTATAGACACGGTGTCAGGTGGCAAGTGTTTTGAGAAAACAAAACAAAATGGCCGACTTCCGAGTTAAGTGGTAGGGACATTATTTCTATATATTTAATGGAGCAGCCTTTATTTTAGGAATAATTCGATTGTATAGTATTCCCTCTTTAAAAAACTGCAACATCTGTAGTTCCAAAATTAATAATAAGCAAATCATTTATATAATGATTACAGGTATTATTTCAAATGGAAATATCTAGCTCATTATTAATGCTGGGGCCATAGAAAAATTGTAGTGCAATCGAATCAGTTGCAAAAATACAGGGTGTTGTTTTCAAAACATTTAAACAATGTTGTATCCCTGCCGCCTGAAACTGTATTACTTTTACTAAACCATGTTTGTTATATAGTTAATACCTTGGCAAGTCAACCCGCACCGAATTTAAAAACAATCTATATAACAACTCGCTATAGCTTCTACCTGTTCTAACTTTTTTGATGACTCAAAAGTCTGTGGTACTAGCAGCACAAATTTGTGCACCTATTACGCAACGCTAATATTCGTATTTATTTGTTTGTGTCGGATTGGTACAATTTTCACTGTAAATAAGAAAATTCTGTTCGACGCTGTATGCAATGTAACGTACTGCGGTCTTCTATTCCCAAATCAATCTTCGTATAACACGCATCGCTGTAATGGGATCTTACTTAGAAACAATATTCATTTATATGATTATCGTCTTACTTATATATAACATGTTGCCTAAAATTTTCCATTAGTCTTTTTTTAAATTTTTCACACTTTATAAATGCGCACGATTGCGTGCAACATAAATATAAATTGCACACAAGGTCGTCAAAATTCATCTCCAGGTTTTGCAATTTTCCTGGAAGATATTTACATCTTATAGATTCGAGATATTACACGTATAGGTGTACGTTATTTTAAGCACATATTGAAGCAATTTAATTCAAGGAACACTTGATCTATAAAAATACTAAATACTATAAAATATCAGCAAATATTAGGTGATCCATTAAAGCAAATGGATACTAATTATTCGCGACAATGGAATGTTTTCTGTCTTTACTTATTAATAAAGTTAAAGTTGATATTCTATTTTAAAGTCGATTTAATTATTAAGAAAATAACTACATTTTCAGTTTAGGTTCGAAATTTCCGCTGTAATACTATACCATAAAATTTAAAATTGAAACGTAATTTTTAATTTAATGTACAACCCTTCTAAGCCTACACCTTTGAGAAAATATCAATCATAGAAAAACTACCAACATTATATTTTGTGTACCACTAGTTACAGCTTTTTTCTGTAAAGCAATCCATATTTTTATTTATTAACATTATAGAAAAACACTGAACACATTTCTCAAGGGCCGCGTTAAGAACTTTCTGTATTTTTTGATGTCCATATCTCGTTTATTGTTTTCTTAAAGAAGCTTCTATACAAAGCATGAGGTGTAAGCCGCGGGTTCGGATAATTTTAATGAATGGTAAATATTAAACAAATCATCAATTCAGGTATCAGTCATTTCATAATAACACTTTTGTGCTGCCATCGGTGGTAATTTTTAGCAATAGAAATAGACGACTATTAAATATTACTTTTAAAAATACTTTTGTGTATTACTTGTTGAAATACTTTTGAGGGATGAGCATAATGATATAGAAATATGGTAAGATAAATTATTAAAATTAAAAGTATCATATGCTGTTTTCACAACGCTTCTTTGTATTAAAAACGCATGCTGTACTTTCTTCGGGTACAAAAATAATTTACTCAACTTCTTCTTCGAGTGCTTTATCTCTTACGAGGCATAGCGATATCCCTATGCCTGTGTTGCGCGTTTAAAGTGCCACAAACATAGAGGACCTACAGCTTAACGCAGGCTCTGAATCACAGCAAGTGTAAAGACTTCTACTCCAGAGAAGATTTACTAGGCAGAATACCTCGCTGGTTTGCCATTGCCTTGCGAGGGAGAACGGCCGTTAAAAATCTGATGTTCCGGTAGTGGGAATTAAACCCAGGACCAACGAATGTTGTTAAATACTTAGCTCCGGTATTACTATAAATGACCGAAATAAAATATGTTTATGTTTTGGGCTGTAAGTGAGCATTTTATGTAAGGTCACCAGAGAGTTTTTAAGGATACAGAAGATTCCTTTCGTGTACAAATGTGAAGCAAATAACTACGTAGATTAGTATTAGTATATTTAAAAGTATATAATCCTTCCCAGTTTCCCTGATGAGCAGTGCTTAAACGAATGCATTTTATTATTATATACTTAATGACTACTAAAAACACTAATATTTCAAAAATACATAGTTACACATAGTAGGAATATTATATCGACAACATAAAACACAAAAATGCAACTCATAATGCGCTTGATTTTAAAATTGCTGTGTTTAAGGTTTGTTTGCTACTTTGAAGTTGCGCGGAATTGCTTTCAGAATTTATTGCTTGTGGCATTACATAGCTCTGTATTGGTTGTTTACCTCAAACATTTGCAATTTAACATGAAACAGTGAAACAAATGTTTAATTCTAAGAGCTATTTTATACTTTCGGATTACGGAATTGGTAATCGCAGAAGGGTTTTAACGATGATAATATTTTTTATCCTATCGTTACCAGGTACGATTTTCCTAATCCTAGCTTTAAACTATTTCAATAGTAGAAATACTGGGTTAGGTATATATTTAATATAGAATGCGATTCCGACGTTGTTTTACAAGAGAGTTTCATAATTTTTATAAATTTGACATTTCTAAAAAATTTATGAATTTTGGAGTTCTTTGCATATTCGTAGAGTCAATAAAATATTTATAATAAAGTTGAAATACGGCGGTTGTCAACTGTAGCGATATCGGGTATACAGGTATACAAACCTTGCCCTAAACTTACGTCTAAATTCCTTATAAGTAAACTGATGAACACGCTTTCTGAATAAATATGTAGATGGATGTGAAAATTAAACTGTGTCGACTATAGATTAATAACGGCTTGTCTGGTCAGCAATCATTGATTACAATTTATTATGTTTATGTTTGCGAATTGATAATATTTTTTTGTTTTACTTTACTCCATGAGCTGCTAGGATAGTGTTTCTTAAAAGCTAAAGAGTGGAATTATAAGGATTAATAACACCAACAAATGCGTACATTATGGATTAAAGAACCCTCAGAATATTCATTAAAGATGCTGGTCTTCTATTAGGAAAGCGCTCCGGTAACACCAAAGAATGAGAACATTTATTGAATCTTAATATATAACCATATATTTTGTAATAACATGTCTAAGACATGTAAAAATTTCCTACTATAACAAAAATTAACTTTTCTTCGTTAAGTACGAAGGAAATGAAATGATATTTCTTTCTAATTTTTTATATTTTTATTTAATATACTTAAGCATACTTTCCTTGCCTTACAAGTGCTAACGATTTATTTGGTATTTTCGACGATCTTTCAATCATATTATTATTATTGTTTTAGATGAAGGATTTATACAGGTTTACTGGCGACTGACAAATATGGGGTAGAATACTAGCGTAGTCGATTTGAGTAAGAGGCTTTGTTTTCCTAATTGAATATTGAGCTGTGTACTTAGTAATCATGCTATGTGGCCGGAATTTGCAATTATAGCTGTGTATTCTTAATGTATTATTTAAGTTGCTGATTCATATTTTATAACTGAGCTATGTGGTAGTATTTTATTACTAGAGCTGTAGGCTCGATAAAGATATTGTGTGCATCTAATTAAATATTTAACTGTGTGCTACTAGTCTGTTGATAATAATATCGCTGCTGGGTATATCTAATAACATAATCGGCCATATACCTCTAATTTATTGTGAGAGTTGTTTGTTCATATTTTATTATCGTTATTATTATTATTATTATGTGTGCTCGCTAATAGTATTGTACATACCTTATTAAATATAAGGCTATAAGTTTTTAATTTATCGTGGTAAATCTGTGCTGCTGTTCTACTATTACTACTATTTCTTTATTCCTGTGTACCTACTTATGTAATACGTTGTGAGACCCTATTGCATTATTATTATGTATGCTCAGTAATAGAAATGTGGGTGCCTAATTAAAACTTAAGCTGTGTGCTCGGTAATAATACTATGTATAACTAGTTAAATATCACGCTGCAAGTCTTTAATTTATTGTGGTAAAACAATGCTGCTGTTCTACTATTATTACTATTTTTTATTCGTGTGTACTTACTTATATAATACGTTGTGACCTCCTATTGTATTATTATTATTATGTGTGCTCATAATAGTAATGTGTGTACCTAACTAAAAATTAAGCTGTGTGCTCGGAAATTATTATTTCAGCTGTATACTTATTGTTTCTTACGATTTTGGGCAATTCCGACGTTTGCATAGGATATGCAATCTTCTAAGGAGTCGATTTAGTTGCAATCTTATTGATAAGGCCAACGGATCCCGATAAGTTAATCTATCCTGCAATTTATAGGTATGCAATTAATGTTGTCAACATGAATACATGAACAAAGAGGTCCACATTCACCTTCGGTTTGGTACACGTAAGGAGTGAGAGGCTGTAAAATAAATTATTGTTTGGCCGTTAAGGTGGTAGTCAAGGTTTTTTTGAGTATGTTAAATTACTTTCCTAGCGTAAGAAGTTATAAGAGAGAATTTTAAAATTAAATTCGAATTACAATTTAATATTGTCTTGTTATGTTCAGCACCATGTAGAACAACTCAAATGTCTCTTAATTTACTAAGTCTGGTATTACCGTTTAGGTATCAAAATAATAAAGTAGCTATTAAAGAAATAAAAATTTATTATATATTCGGAATATTCGGTGTACTGTACAGCAAATTTGTGAAGTATTCTTACACATCTACAAACAGCGTTAAATACGTAGAAATATGTAAGTATGCAATAAAGATGAGGAAAAAATGCACTGAGAACTATGAAAATTGGATTATATATGCACTTATACAAACGCGAAAATACCTTGTTTTACGGAAGCGTAATATTCATTTACAAATATTTTCGCTCTTTAGTTATATCCCTTAGCAGTTTAAGAGAACTCATATTTTTATTATATTTTCTGATTACTCCGCTAATGGCGCGCACATAAAATAACTGGAGTAATTGATTAATGATATATTAAATTGATTCAACCTACAGAAACATTTTATGGTTTATTTGACACAAATTTATTTAGTCAAAAATTTTCACAAAATGCACGATTTTCTAAAACAGTAAAAAAACGCATTAAGTTGACGCACGTTCAAAAGTTTTGATACATATATCTAAAGCTTAGTACAAATATGATAATAAATATAAATATCTAAATATCTCCATTATGGAATATCAGATTATGTACTTAAATCTTGATACACATTTTTATCAAAGTACATAATAAGAGCTTTAAGCGATAACAATTTTTGACAAATTCTTCCTCAACTAAATTACACCAATATTGAATATTGTAATTTAAGAATCTACTGTGATATTGTTGATAAGGATTTCTTAAGTTAAAACAGCTCGAATATTGTTATGATACTGCAAACAAATTGTTTTCCTATATATCACGTGTACAGAACTAGCTCAATCGTATAGATAATCTTTTTACACATATGCACATCGTTCTGAATACGTGGAGGATAGAAAATCATTCTCAATTTCTGAAGTGTACATTAATAGACTGGGGGATTACAAGGAGCACTCACAGCAACAGGTCATAATAAGTAGTTAAGCTCGGGTTTCGCTGTTCGTGAAACGATCACAAGGATTAGTCATCACAATTTTGAAGACGTTGGGTGACATAAATAGCTAGCAGAAAGAGACAAGTCTGAGGTCGATGGGGAAAATGCGAGAAATACTTCATGAATGTTTCAGCCACACTGAACAGTATGTTTCATAAAGGAAACCACTGGATTCTGCCTATGTTAGATAGCTTGTAAATGTTCGGTAGCAATCCTATAAAAACTCCGAAGTTGTCGGTTAAATTATGAATTAAGAATCGTTTCAGTTTGACAATCTTTATTACTGTGTGGCAAGTTTGAGGAATTTATCCAGGAATAACAACATTTGAGTAAAAATATCATCATCGTACCTGGTTATGAATTAAGTAAATTATGTATTAATTTTTCTAACATCAATATCTTGCGAGACTACCAAATTAGATTATAAATTTGGTTAATATGTGTATTCAAAAAATGGATATTCCGAACATGCTAACAATATTACATTTAGAAATTTGAAGCTACAAAATAGGTTAATTAAATTACGAAATTTAAGAAAAAATTTGAATATGTTATCGAATTAGAAAATGACTAATACGTATAAACAGGTGGATAGTTTGTGCAAGTTCTGCACGTGGCAAAGGTAATGGCAGCAATTCGTAACAGAAAGTCTAGAAGAACTTCAAAAGTTGATCAGAATATCAAGTAAAGTAATAAATTTCAATTGTAGACCCATTCTAGTACCTTTCAACCATTCTATTATTAATAATTTGCTGGATGTTGGAAAGTGAAGTATTTATTTTAATAATAAAATTGCAGCACAAATATGGGAAAGTAAGGTTTTGACTCTATCCTTGCATATACGAATAAGTTTTATATAAAAAACTGTTTGGTTAATTTGCATACAAATTAGTGCAGTTAAATATATAGTTACTGTAAACAACAGTGTACTGTTGTATAAATTCGAATATATTACTTCCATATGATTTTGTATTTGGTTTCACTGTATTCACTTTCTTTAACCGATATTTTAGTGTGAAATAATGAAAGTGTTCCAAATTTATTCATTGTGCTATTTGTAATAACATGTAAAAAAGGTTTACCCATTTTTTATTTGTTTGTATTGAAATATGAGCAGTATAATGCAAATTTTCCTGTTTAAATTGGCCAGATACCATATTCTGATAGCTGATATAGGTATGAAAACAATAATTTAGAGTTTCATTACTCATTTTCAGTCCATCTTTGAATATAGGCCTCATTCATTTGCCACCATTTTTTTCTATTCTCTGCCTGCCACATCAGTCCTCGTTTCAAGTCGTCTGTCCACCCCAATGAAGGACGTCCTCTAGATATCTTGCCAATATACGGTCTCCATCTCAATATAGTATTGGATCATCTGTCGCCTTTGAACAGTGCTACATGCCCTGCAAAGTTCCATTTCTGCTCCGTCACAGCTTCCGCGATGTCTTTAATATTTGTTTTGTGCCGGATCCACGTATTTCGCTTTCGGACTCTTATTAGGGATATGGTTCCATGGTTCTTTGAGTAGTTTTCAATTTATCCATTGTTTGTATTATGATGGTCTATGTTTCGGCTCCATACATCAATACCGGCAGAACACATTGATCATAAAGTCGTTTCCTAAGGAACATGGGTATATTTTTGTTTTTTTAAGGCGTTGCTTAACTTGTAAATACTACCCATGCTAACCGTTTTCTTCTGTTGATCTCTATTAAATGATTTTCTTTACCTAAGGTTAAGATAGATATAGTTCTCAACATTTTCTATATCTTTATTATGTATTTTGATATGAGGGTCCACTTTACGCATCATCTTAGTTCTATCAAAGTTCATATCAAGTCCACTATTAGCAGTTTTGATATTTAATTCAGTTAGCATGTTTTGCAAATCCCCAAGTGCTTGAGCAAAGAGAACAACATCTACATATCGAAGGTGGTTTAATCTTCTTCTGTTGATCATTATACCCTTATCTTTCCATTCTAACTTCCTGAGCTTTGGGCTCATACCCTATAAACGTGTAGTTAACGAAATTCTCGAATGCTTTCCATTTCCTATAAGCATAGCGCACCTAGTAGCGCTTACAGGATAGTAAACGGAAAAATGCTCATTGGCGAGAGCTACTTGTATTTTTACCGTAACGGGGCCTCCGTGATATCACAAGTGGTAAACTTTGTTGTGAACAATCGTCCCTTATTTTTTCTAAAAATAACATAATGATTTTAATATTGTCATAAATATTACTGCAACGAATGCTTCTCAGTAATAAGAAACTTTATTACACAATAAATCAGTAGTATTAAAATATAAGTTTAGTTGTGTATTTTGCAAATATGTTAATTGGTTATGTAAATGTTTATGATTTTGGCAATAGTAGGTCGAAGTAAATTGCGTTCCTATATTATAACCGCAGAGTGTGGGGCGGATTTTTCGTTTATATGTCGACCACCGTACTGAACCGATAGACACAATTATATGTTAAATATGTAGCGGACTACGTTACACATACAGTAGTGTAGCTATGTCTTTCGTACTACTGCAACAAGAGCTATTAAATGTCCCATTCCGATAAAAAATTATGATTTTGTAGCGAAATATCTTTAACAAACAACACCACTTTGACTGGCAGCTCCATCATATCCTTGCCCACATAGTTTTGCTATATGTATGACAACTTTAAAATGTTTAAAACTGTTGCTTTTTTTTATTGGGATATACATAATTAAAGTATCAGTAAGTTTCTTTTATCGAGGCGTATCGAATATGTATTTTGAAAATGTTGAATACGTCATACGACACAAATTTGATCCACATCCTAATTTATACCCAACATAATTAGATCAAACTGCAGTCGTTTATATCTTACGTTTAATCCAGAAAGTCGTTTGAGTTACAATTCATTTAATTTTGCTGAAGTAATTTACGTTGCCTTACAGCAGACCTGTACAACATGCCGCCCGCGGCCCGTCATATGATTTCTGACGGCCCTCGTAAGATGTAGATGATGTACAAGAAAGGAAAGATGTAACAGCAACAAGTATAATGCGCCTCATTAATTTAAACAGTAAGAAAACCTGAAAATTGTATTCAAAGAATAGTCATCTCTTCGAGCTTAGACTGCATCGTCGTGAAATTGATTGTTGCGGACGTTTCGCTAACTGTTGCAGGTTGTCAAATTATGTTCGATGTCATAACCATTCTTAATTGCGCGAATGGGTTAATTTTAAACATTTGCAAAAATGCGACTCGGATAATCCATTATTACGGAAGTTGTAGTTCAGGAGGGGGTCTCCTGTTTAGTAAATTTATAGGAAGTAATATTGAACCTTAATGCAGCCTAACTTGCTTAGAATAAAAAAAAATAATAGAAGGTCCGAGATTTGATCTTTTGAAGAAATGGATTTAAACTTCCTGCTAGTTGTAGAGTTACGACAGCTACATGTCGTGCAATATTCTCAGTGTAGAGACAAAATATAATTTCGTAGTGTATGAAGATCCTGTTTTTGTGAGAGTACTATACATTGATGTTAAAACGTTGCTACTTTACTTGTATTCATTTTGAGTGTGATTTTGATTTACAGAAATATAAGTAGAATGCAACAATGTCATAGTATATAAGCAGGTCATCTATTAAAATTGATTTATTGCGACATCTAAACATTCATAAATGTGAATTGGGTAAATTAATTTCCTCACCCCGTGTATATCTGTCAATGTTCATAACTGCGTGTATTACGAAGAAACTGCTGCAAAAATTAACTACGTATGTTGCCACATTGACACAGCATACTTTTTGATGGTTTTTGAAAATAGTAGGAAGCAATGCATGGCGACAACCTACGGGTTCTGCTAGTACACATAAAAAGCTAGCCAGGCAGCTTTTAAAATCTATCGTAAGGGAAAAAAGTTATATCAGTATTTTTATTTATAATAGTACTATCGATCATTGTTTTTGGATTATTAGATTAGACAAAGAAATTCTCCTGATCGTTCAAATATATCCATTCTGTGTCATATAACAATTATCTTTAAATTTAGTGCACTGCATGGTTGATTTCCGACTTTTTAGAGTTATCCTGCACACGATGTATGTATTTCCCAACTTACAATAATTGATTACATTTTGGCATTAACAGTATTACCATGTTAGGCACAGAAATTAGATTGTGGTCGCGCAGTTTAATTTATTTTTATAACGAACCTGAGCCGAACAAATTCATTTGCTATCGCGACAGAACATTTGAGATTGACTAATGTTTATTTGAAAACCCACTTGCGCGCGGTTGGAAATTGGAATAAGCAGTTAACTGCTGCGGATAAATACAAATTAGTTTTTTGCGACTTTCATTTTCATTTTGATGGATCGGAATAACATTCACAATTTGTCTTTATAATACGGTGTATTGACATAGCCGTTTTTGGTTTAACCCATAATGTCATTACACATTTTGTAACTGAATTAAACTGTCCAAAAATAAGCCGTTGATTAATCCTATTCTTCTTCGTTTGTGTAAGTTACTCCACAACATACCATGCATTATCTGTAAGGTACTCTAATATTAATTTTATAAGTAGAAAGTGCGAATACACACATCAGCAAAGTATAGGGATACTTTTAGAAATGTAAGGTATTTTCAAACATTATTTTCAAAAACATTTATATACGAGGTGGGCCAATGAAAACGAAACAGGCCCGATTTTTCATATTTATCGTCATTTTTAAAAAATCGCTTGGACCCATCAATTTTTGTTTTGACGGAGTAACTTTTTACCGTTTATTTGTCATTGTCATTTCAACCTCCTAGGGGTAGTAAGCTTCGCCCCTAAAATTTTAAATAGGAAAGGGAGTCGAGTAATACATCATTTTAAAGAGAATTAAATTCTCGTTTTAACGCTTCCTAGTTTTTCAAATTCGGATTAATAGTTTTCGAGAAAATGCCTTTTAAAGGTAGTAACCCGTCAAAACCCAATAATTCATGATTTTTCATTTTACCAACATTTACACCAGTAATGTTTTATTGATTAAGATATTTACCTTAACTTTCACTTTATTAAATGTTCAAAATGGTGACCTCCAGCATTCATGCAGTACCTAGAACAGGTTTTGTTGAAAACGGTTTCGGACGTTCTGAAATATTTCTGGGGTAATTTTCCGGCATTCGTTGTTGAGCCGTTGACGCAGATCATTTAGGGGTTCTGTCTGAATACTATAAATTTTACTTTTTATGTACAATTTATTTTCATGGTCGTCTTAAAATATCTTTTAATATTTTCCGATTTTTGCATTCTAGGGGCGCGTAGGTATTGTCCATAGAAAAAAAGTGCACCTTGTAAACCAGTAATTTGTTTAATGCTGCTTTCATTTTAGATTAAACAATCAAAAATTGTTTCTTTATCTGTTTTCAGTTTTAAGGAAAAATATTCTTCTTCTGGGGGTTTTTTATATTATATTTTATAAAATTTGGAACATGTCGTAATGTTCAATAAACACGACTAAGTGAACGAAACCATATACAGTGAAAACCCCCACAAGCGGACACTCATGGTCCTCACTTTTTTTATCCGGTTATCGGAGTTGTCTGGTTAAAGTATGTATGTATGCAATCATTGAATTAAAAATACGCATAACGGAATGAATGAAATAGGTATGTATACAAATCAAATAAAAACTAGTCAGAAGTGAACTGAACAAAATTTAATTCTACATTTTCTTTATATGTTAAAATGTCGCGAAGCCACCTTTTGCGAATTCTTTCAAATTACCAACAAGCTTTAAACCCTCATTTTAAGCGATTATCATATCAATTATCTATATTTCCTCTTCTGATACACTTTTGTTATCTCCCTCGTCATTATTTTCAATTCCAACGTTTAACCTTTAAATGCCAATGTTTTCGACTTCTATTTGAATATTTCTATCGATGGTTATAAACATTTCAAGATTTTGGTCATCTGTTGGTCCTAACTTTTTGACACTTTTCAGCAAATCAGAGAGAGCTGAAAATGATAGATCATCTTCACGATCAAATTTGGTTGAAGTGCAGTAACTTTTCTTGAATCCAGCTTTAATGAAATGATTCCTTATCGTTTTTGCAGTTACACAACACACCAATTGATTTTGAAATCTAATTCGGTTTTAACGTCCCCCATTTTTGATAAAATATTATTCAAAATTAGATCTCGTTAATAATGTTTTAAGTTCTTCTATGATGCTTTGGTTCTAACGCTGACATGCTGAAGGTGTATTGGGCTGTAGAAAAATTATTTTATATTTTTTAAGGTGGAGGACGGGATCCAGCATTGTCTAAACATGTTTTTATATAATGGTGTCATACGAAAATCAGTCTATTTATTGGAACTATACGTCCCCTTAAGGGAGATTTTTGATTTAGTGTGTATGGAAATAGAGCGGCCCCATCCGTTTATGAGAGCGTCCGCTTACAAGAATAAAATTTATTTAGAAAATGATAGGAAAAATGTACCAGGAAAGTTGTCGGTTTAAGAGAGATGTTCGCTTGTTGCAGATGTCCGCAAGGAGAGTTTCCACTACATATCGTTAAAACGCAAGAGAGTGCGAATTATTGGCTAAACATTTAAAATAGTTTATAATTTCCTTTTCAGATTTAAGAAACAAAATTTCTTTTCCTGGTGTTCTTTAAATAATATTTCCCGGAGAAGTAAGTAATGTACACACCTGGGCAAAAGAAAGCATGTAAACCGTTAAAGCCAAAGAGAGTGCGAGTTATAAAGAAAATAGCTGCAAAGCTACTGTAACAGAAGATGCATTTAAGAGGGAATTTTTAAAAATCGTATTGGTCTTAATTTTAAAGCCTAAGAATCCAATAAGAAAGACGCTACCAAAGAAATAGAATTTGTTACAGACATTTTATTCGTAGAATAGTTTCTACATTCCGAAATTTTAATGTTTAGGCACTATTAAATAACATAATATTTAAGTAAGAGACTCATGCTGTGGAGTAAGAGAGTTGGGTAAAAATACGTATATCCTATTTGAATTTCTCTAATGTGGGTGGACTCGAGTTCAACACATGGTCGGCTTTTTCGATTATCCAACACATAAAGCAGACAGTTTTGCAAAATTTTATTTTTGTTTATTAAGCATCAGTGGCGGCTCGTGAGTTAAGAAACAGGGTGGGCACAAGAAAAAACTTACCTATTTTTTGTACATAAAATCCATTCTCCTATTTTTCATGCTGGAAAAGACGTCTATGACTTTGTTGTCAAAATCCGGGATAGACTGGACGAACTTCTTTTCTATTGATAGGACCGCCAATGCGTTCAGTCGATCTTTTTGCACACAATTAACTTCCATCATTGAAAAAACGTCACTTTCGTCTTTGAATTCAAACGCGCGATTGCGCTAAAACAGCGCTCCAAAGTTCAAATTCAAACGTTGACTTTAAATGGGGAACAATGTGCTCGGTGCCCCTCGGTAGTTGGGTGGGCACGTGCCCTTATGCCCTTTAGTACAAGCCGCCACTGTTAAGCATAGTTAAAAATGGCAGATTTCAAACATTAATTTATAAAGGGTTTCCATTTTACATTTATTTTACCGTGATTATATAAACTACACAGAATACATGGAAACAGTAAAGAGTAATTTGTAATGGTGATTTTAACAGGTGTCTCTTAGCCGCTAAGTAGTCTTTGCACAGTGTTTTAGACGCGTTTTCAGAATATATCAAACTATCTTCTCTTGCTTTGTTGGAAGCACTCGAAATTCTCATACCTCAAGCTAGGTTCTGTTAGAAACAAGTTTTGCTGTTTAATATGTCAAATAATAAGATGCTTCTGAAGCATCAAATTCAAAAATAGGTGATTTCCATTATCTGGTTTAATAAATATCCACTTCCTCGGTGGCAACAATGCAGAAATGTTTCAGAGCCATAAAGCACCATTGGTATTTGCTACTATACCGGACATATGTACCAGAAACGTGAATATTCGAAGAATAATATTTAGTTCTGCAGCACCAGTAACGACATTTTGTTTGGGGTATGACATACTTCCACGAACATCTGCAAGTGCTAAAAAAGCTTATCACTCGCAAAATTATGGCTTCGTGTTCCATATATCTTTGTTGAAGCATGGCTCAGCTCCTAAATTTCTTACGGGCGTTTTAAAGGAAACGGTATAAACAGCCGCATAGGTTTTTTATTTTATATAAATTGGATTAGTATTTTCCTTTTGTTTTCTCGCGCTCTCTCTATCTCTTTTTTTTTTCTCTCTTGTATATTTAGCCCTAGCATTGCTCTGGATGTATCTCTGTATTTTTCATATACCTTAAATACGCAAATTGAATTACATACGGAAAAGTGCCGACGAAGATTTTCGCTCAGTTTTTATTTTATTAACGCTGAAGCAGATAAACAGCATAATAGTTCAACAATAGTACTCGTTTATGTATTTCACCTAATTCCTTGGTTAATTATTGTTCATCTTTGTTAAATGCTATATTAAACTTTCGAAATATGATGTTAGATGGGTTGTTTCTTCAGATAATCTCAAATATTATGAATTTAGTCTAACTGATTACAACTTATAATCTATTCACGATTGATTTGCCATCCAACAGGCTGTGGAAATCTGGGGGAATGTGTGCTATCATTGAAATTTGTCAATTAATTAAGTTGGGTTATGCTAGTTTTTCTTGATGGAGGTTATGATTTTTGAAAGCAGGCAATGTTGCCAGTGGAGTTTGTTTGTTCATTTAACGTCCGCCTATTGCTGCTCAATATTGGTTTATAATACTTAGATATAATAATGATTTCATTATAAATAAAATAATAACTATAATTTAAATGTTGTCGTAACACATACCAAATACATATTGCTGTTCTTTTTTCACGAGAATTCTGAACTCAAATCGTATGTATACAGAACATATTCCAGGCCATTCTATGTTGTCCTATATTTAGGTCGTGCAGCAAATTAAGAAGAATTAACGTCCATGCCGCTCATGTTTCAAATTGATATTATGGTAGT
>JABXWE010022064.1:0-16419 GCA_014611495.1 Limonius californicus | reverse complement strand
AGGCAATTCAAAAAAGAAAAAATATTGAAAAAGAACAGTGGCGTATCTCGTTTTTCCTTCCAAATTTATCAGCGATTAGCCTGCCCGCACGCCACTGGTTAAACTAAAGCCACTCTTTTTACCGTAAAACACGCACCGTTGCTAACTCTCAAATCCTGCAAAATTTAATTAAAATGTCTCAATTGGTTTTGGAACTATTAAAAAAATTGTAATTTTTAAGTGAAACTTTCACACCCCGTATTTCCGTAACGAAGCATTTTTGAGACATAGTTTATATAGCAAAGTTACCTTTATTTTAGCGGCAAAACACGCTCCCGAAGTTATGTACCGTACTTAGGAAACACCCTGTATATTCATTACAGAAAACATTTTATAAATTAGCACTCTTTCCTAAAATTGTGCACTATCGCAAGTATGTAATTTTGCAGTAGTTTTAGGAGTAATTTTGCAGGCGTTGATGATTTTCACTCATATATTATTAAATATAGCTTTCTTAGGATTTAATACTGTTTTAGTAAGTTAGCAGAAAATGCGTTATAACAAAGATGTCGTCTTAAAGCTAATTTTTTTATAGTTAAGTTACAGCGTAGTTCACCTAGTTGAATATTAAACTGCTATGGAAGAGATTGGTATGCAAATTAAATATGTAACAAGAAAAGTACGCTCCAGCCAGTATTAGAACCCGTGACTTACAATACCCTATTCATTGCTTAATTTGAAATATAATAAGTATATTCTACGCAGATAAATGACACAAATGCTAGCTAACAACAATAATACAATAAAATAGTACGTCGGTGTTATAAAATCTAAATAAAATATTATTTTTCCAAACTTGTAACTTCCAGAAAACTGCTTCATAAATTCGCGGATTTCCGATGACACCGATTTACATTTTTAGTACTAAAAATAGAGGAAAATTTGCAAGACATTTAAATACGCAGAGGTTACTGACATTTAATTGACAAAATTTACCCAAACAGTTCTGATATTTCCGAATATTGAGAACGCCATAAAAAGATAGAAGCATTTCTGACGTCAATTTCTCTGCCATTGCGGCTGTAACCCTTATTTATAATTCATATCTATCAGTTCAAGTCCCCGTATCAGTTCAACTGACAGAATAAACTACATTAAGAAATGTAGACGCCAGTTAGCGATTTATGTGGAATAATGTTAAATGTAGGTGCAGAAACGCCTTAGGCGAATACATGTCTCAAATAATATTAAAAATTTATTTATGGTTCAAGACAAATCAAAATTTGGCATCTTAAGTGTTTATACGCTGTTAAGAAAACAATCAATCGTAATAAAAATTGATTGTCTATGGTTAGTTCACCAGTTGATAAGCTAACATCACTAATACATAGTTGTATTACCAATCATCAACTATCTAATCAAAATTGTTATATTCCAAAGACGACAGTGATCGCGTTTGTTTTTGAACGTACCATAGTTAGTTTTACTGCGGTTGCCGATTGCCACAGGTTTCTAGCTGCCATTTTTATCGTAAACAGAGACTCTCGCGGGCTTATTATCGCGCTGAAATGAATGAGATCAAGTTCACCCTTTACGACCAAATTTTGATATCTAGTTTCGTATCTGCTGATATATCCATTAGGAAATGCGAATGAAAGTGGGATATTTAATCTAGAAGAAATCTTGTTATGGACTCATCAACGTTGTTTAAGACCTGTGAAATATAGGCAATAAAAGCCCACATACGGCAGAACGTGACCAGTTTAGCAAACGTTAGATTCGGACGAGCTTTCACCGTTTATTTCTGTATGAAAACGAAAGCGTCTGGATGATACCATTGATATAACTTTCTGGAGGAGCGTGTGTTATAGTATGTTATTAAGTAAAAATTTTATACTAATATTATTGGTGTTGGATTGTGTATTTCTAAGAAGACCAAAAATATAACCTACTAAATGGGATAATACCCCACCTAAGATGCCATAAAGTAGCTCTGCTTCTTTGTTCACATCACGAAGTTATGTGTCTTGATGCCCAAGTGTGTGTTCATAAATAACTAGATTTAAGAAGTTATATTTTTTGAAGTCCTTAAATAAATAGACAGACGCTATGTGGATTAAGGCCATAACTGTGCTGGAAAACAAAACACAGAAAAAGTAAAATATTACATACTATGCAAAATATTAATAAAACCAGTAATGACGTACGGTTCAAACAGATGGCGCCTGACTAAACAAAATGAAAACAAACTTGCAGCTATGGAAAGGAAAATACTCAGATCAATCTTCGGACTAGTTACAGAAGGCGAAGAATGATTCAAAAAGTATCCTACATGTAACGCAAAGTGCGCAGGGGCACCATCGTGCTGATTCCACATACCATGTCAGATCGCCAGAGGGCCGTCATCTAACAATCCTTCCAAATGGTCTTCTAGGGAATGTAAATATCTGTCGGCGAATAAATGGTTCTCAAAAAGAATGGAACAATGAGCATGCAATAATTTCACACCAGATATTCACTGGAAACCAATGTTGATAATTTGACACTGATTTCGTGTGGATTCTCCAAATCCCAAATGTGGCTGTTCTTTCTGTTCAATAATCCATTCCTTATAAATGTTGCCTCATCCGCGAATAAAATTCTATTCGATTTTGAATGATCCAGCGGCTAAATTCCATACGACTAGCGAAATGTGTACGTAAGAGGGCTCATCGCCTTTGGCGGATTAGTATCGAGCCCATTCGTTGTTCCTGTACCTGCGCCGTTGCTGCGACGAACTACAAGGGTTGTGCATCAAATATCTCTTCTCGCAATTTTCCCGTAGAACATTTACCTTTTTGCCTGTATCTGGACAACAACCCCAGAATTGTGCCTGACTCCATCAAAATTCAAGGTAAATACTAAAGTTTTGTGTGTCGTGAAAAGAAACCTTATTCGTGCTAACTTGCAAAATTCAAGGTAATTGAACCTTTTTTTTTAAACAAGAACGACCTTCAGTCGCCGATTGTCTTTGTTTGCACTACTAATTGTAAAGAGTAATTTCTTTTATATTGTGTTATGCTTGTAAACTCGACGCCTCTGGCCACGTAGGTATTTGAAGAAGGTAAATATCGTGCGCCAGCAGCGGCTAGTTTTGTTTCTTGAACGTTCAAACCACAGTTTGTATTATTAAACTACGAGATCATCATTTGCTGTCCTTTTTTTTGTATTGTGTCATTTCGAATAATTTGATTATATGTGTTTTAAAATTTACCACCTCTTTTATTATTGTGCATTCTGTATTTGTGTGTGTACGAATTTTGCAAGCTTTATAAACAGGAGGGAGGCGCAATAAAGGTGAGTCCGATTCCCGTAAGCTGCTGGCTTCTCAGCCTTCCACGAGGACCTACAGTCAGCTGTATTTGGAAGGTGGCGGCCACTAATTTTGCCATACCATGTAGACAACTAGGAAGATTTCCCTCCGTAAGCGATTTCCGTGAACTCCCTCTACTCCTCTGAGTTAAGCTGGAGGCCTTTTTCCACCTATCCTGTTGCGGGTCGACGGAAAAGCTCGTTTGGCCCGTAACAGGGTATAGATACAATTTTACAAAAAGGTGGTTTCATAAAATCCAAAAGCCTATAGTATTAAGTGTCAACATCAATTTATTATACAAAAATTTTACAAAACTGCTAGTATAGAAAAATGTACGTACAATTTCAACAACGCCTTCAAAAACTGACGTGCATTATCCACATCACAATTACGGGTTTTCCAAAGAATTGTTTCATATATCCTAGGATTGAATTTGTAAATGCAACTTAAGTCAAGATGCCTTATACATATTCGAGGCAAAGTCGGTAAATAACCAGAAGATATATGCATTATCTGTGATTAACAACAAAAGAAAAAGGTTTCGTGATAAACTGAAACAAGAAGCAATATACCGCGTTAATATGCTACGAAGTTACAGTGATAACAATATTGTTAGCTGTCAATATTGGAGGAAATAATATGGCTGCTACCCCTTCAGTGTACACCAAGGACGAATAATGTTTTGCAATTCTTTTAATACGGTCGGACAGAGTACAGAAATTTTTCGAAAAATGTTTGCAAAGCACTGAAATAAAATTTTGAAAGTGTATGAAGTAGATTGAACAGTTTAAAAACGTGTGGGAAACAATCTTTATTTGAAAACTGCGATGTCAGTAATAGATACTTTAACGAAAAATATGCAGATTGTATAACCTTCGTCAACAGCTTTCTTTCGTATTCGAAATGTGTTTATTTGCATCCTCCATCTTCGCTTGCTGGGCACGTTCTTAGAACTCTTGCGTTCTGCGTCCATAAGCTTCACATTAGTTGTGTTTCAGTTTTGAAACACTACATGGTTTCGAGAATATCCCTGAAAGCGGAGATAAAACGTTGATATCTACTAAATATGAACGCTAAAACGCCTTCTACAATCGTAGAAGTCGTACACTAGTCATGGTTGAACCTGACCCTTACATTATTGTGTCGCATTATTTATTTACTACACAGAGTTCCCTATAGGACTGAACGAACCTAAAATGTGTAACAAACTATTTTTTATAGCGCTAATATACTTTGGGTAAGAATGTGAGAAAAATTATTGATGTTAGTTATTATTAGTATCGTTCAATCAAGAAAATAGTTTTTACCTTTACAAAATTAACTAAAATTTAAAAAAAAATATAAATATAAGATAGGTTTAGCATTACTAAATTCATTTTAGCAGCAATCAGGAGAATGGTCGTATTGCACTACCTTAACTCATATTTCTGGCCATGAACCAATCCAACCAACAATGATTTGCAATTGTTGCAACTAGGTAAGGAGAAAGACAAAATGTATGCAACAATTGACCACTTTAATATTATTCAGTCCTGTATAACATACTTTTTTATTTAAAAATAAGTTCTTTGCTTACTCCCCGTTTCTGCAGTATTTTCCAAATATCCTTCCTTATGACTTTATCGAATTTTTTTCCATATCTATGTAGCATAGGTATACCTGCCTTTCACTAATGTGTCTCCTAAATCTACTCGGCATATCTTCTATCGTTTTATCTATATGTTCTCTTAGCCTTTTTTTGAAAAATTCTAACATATAATTTTCCTACTGTACTTCCAATAACTCTATAGTAATTGACATTCTTGCTGTCTCCTTTCTTGAAGATTGGGGAAGTGATTCATACCTCCCAATCTCTCGGTATGATTTCTCTTTGTTTATTAGATTTAGTAATTCTAATATTAGCTTATTGTAAGTATAAAAAACACGTACGAACGAGAACGGAATGTTCAGACATTTAGAAGTCTACTGTTATTTAATATCATGGCATGTATGTTATATATCAAGCAATTAAAGAGTACAAGAAAAGAGCTAAGAGCTGCAGTATTGGAGTGGGTAGCGGAAAATGAACATAGTGAAAATATCTGAACAATGCTATGCAAATAATACCACAGTATCTGCGAAAACGCAAAGCATTTACAATACAACGTTAAAATATTGAATGAGGGGCTACAAAATATATGAAGAACAATTATATTACACACAAAAATTATAACAATCGCTGCAGAAGAGGAAAAATATAACATAACGTTTAAATGCTCGCGAGCAACAATAAATAGTACAAGTAGTTTCAAGATTAATTAAACAACATATTAGCAACAACAGGAAGAGTATATAATGGAACAAAAACATTTCTGGCTCCTACTCATCCGAGCCCTGAGTTATAATTATAGACAAAGAGCAGATTAAATAGCATGGAGATGAGATTTCTAAGAATTCTTCTTCTCCTGTGTATAGGTCAATGGCCTGTACACTACCTACAACGGAGTAGGTTCTATGAGCCCTCTTTGCACGTATGCCGGACAGGAGGCTAACCTAGCACGTCGATCAGAGAAGAGAAGTTCCACTACATGGTTTACGATTTTGACCGACGACTTTATGTACCCTCAGAAGCACGACCGGTTGCATAAGCCACTATATTGGTCCACCCAACCAAGCATTGACCAGCGCGGGTTGTGCTGGACTACGAATACCGTTTAACCGGCATCAGTAGTGTTCCGTTATGCAACCGATAAAAGAATACCAAGAAATATAAATAGAGATAAGATAAGAAACCAAACTTACGAGAAAACTTACAAATAATCCCTACAGAAATAACAATTCATCAAAGCCAGTCAAGGTTGCTAGGACATAGCCTTCGAATGAAAGAAGGCAGAATGGTACCAATAGTATACAATAGTATACAAAAATTATAAGCAAGAAAAGAAGAGGCAGACAAAGAAGAAGGTGGGAAGATGAAGCAAGAGCAATGCTAAAAAGAAAGGTATCAAATGGGCAGACAAGACAACTGACAGTGGATAGAAAGCGATGAAGGAAGATTTGGAAAAACGCAGCAGAAACCCAAACGCCACAATATTCTTACACCGAAAAGTAGACAAGGTTTGAGGCTATGTATACAGGGTATCAATTTGAAACTGTACAATGTGTTATATCTCTGGAAGTAGAAGATGTATTACAAATTTCTACCAAGGGGGAATTATCATGACAAATCTGATAAATAAAAAAGTTTGCCACTATTGAATAGCATTTTGTAAGAGCCTGTTATGGGTTTTTTTCGCAGTACTATCCTGGCAGTCTGATGAGTGTGTTTGGTTGTCTACGATTCCTTTTACCGCCGAATTTCATTCAAACTTTTTGAGTACCTACCTGTAGTTTAGGGAATTTTGGGAAGATTGTTTTGAAGTTGTAGGTGGATTTTGAATTAGGTGGGTGGAATTTCCTGATATGTTGATGTCAAACTGCGTGACAATTGCAATTTAGACAATTGGCAACTTACTTTGTTGTTGAGTAAAATTCGTTGAATTATAGGGCAATTATGCGGATTGATTAAGAGTAATAACGATTCGGTTCGGCGCTACCGTTTACATTTTAAACGCGTTGGTTAAGCTGACTTAACGCCAGGCCTTGCGTCATATCACCAGCTTCTGGAAATTCGTATTCGAACTTTAATTGTTATTAATTTAGCTTTGTGGATTTTTAAATCCATTTATTATCAGATAGGGGTTTCGTCCACTAAATTGCTTTCCTTGTCATACTTCATTCGCCTGGGAACTTTCCCTCAATTCTAATTTTTTCGAATTAGATTGACCTGTTGTCTAAATCATCTAATTTAATATTGTAATTTACTTCAGCATTTTGTATTTTTAGGCATTCATTAAGTTGGATCAAATATTGAATTTATCACTTGGTTATTTATTGCTACCTAATATTTGTCATACAAGGCAGTATTTATTTTATGAATAATATTTGATAACTTGGGCTTCACCTTAGAGATGTAGGGGCACTCATATACAGAGTATGCGAATAATTTGTAACTTTAGTGTTTATATTTAGGACGGTTTATATACAGGGTGTACAATTTTTATTATGTTATATTTATGAATATAGAGGCTTTATTTACAGCATTCACATCACTTTGGTGTTGTATGATGTTCTTGTTTGTATGTTGAGACCCGTAAGTTTTATTCATCGTGGTAAGGTACCCTTACTTGGAATCGTTAAGGTCATGAGAATCGCTGCACGGTAATTGAAGGATCTTGGCGCCCTTTTGAGAATTTTGTTGTCAATTCACCCACACCCGTTTCGCAGACGAGTTAGCCATGGTGAACACACCGAAATGTTTCAGTGAGTTACCCGTGGGTAATAATTCGGTGTTTCAGATCTGTTACGAAAAGTTATGTCTTTTGTCCTGTCGTTACACCCCTGTGGGGGCCAGTGTGAACATTTTTTGTAACAAGCATTTCAATGAGGTGGGTGTTACCATTTGAAATTTCTTTGTTGGGGTACCTAGAGTGGATTCAATGGGGAAAATTACCTTATGAATCATGACGATTCCTCTCCATGTTGTAGAAACGGTTTCTAGAAATGTTCAGTACCTTTTTTACTTCCAGATATAATATAACACATTGTACATATTCAAATTGACATCGTGTATATTTAAACAACATCTAAAAAATATCAATGCATGCGTATTTGTATTAAGCCATACGTGCTCGTAAAAAATAAAACACTTGTGGCATATTAATATGTATGTTTATTATTTCCATTACGAAACAAACTGTACGTTCTTGATCTAATACGTTTGGATTGGTTGTCATATTCGAGTAAAATTAAAAATATTTCAATGACACTTACACAAAGAAATGGCGTAACCGCTTGGTACAATAACACACATGCATTGAATCTTATGAAACCTTTTATGGTATTATATTCGGATAAGACTTGCACGGTTATTAAGCGTTAGCTTACCACCGCTATAAAAGATCCAAATGGTTATTGCACAATACAATATACTGTGAATACTAATTTCTGCTTATCTCAAACTTTATTTGGCGTAAACAGGACAACCATACGTAGGTGTGAGCTAAATACTGGCATATCGTTGGAGCTGTAAATCGAGCTGTTTAGATCGATACGAGCAGTTTGGTGTTGTTATTAAAAATTTATCGCCCTGTTTCCCCCCGAGAAAGTCCGATTGAAACAGTTCAGTAGAGCATGCAATAAAATGATAACTACTGCCGGAAAGTTTTTATTTAACAAGTTTTATAACTATTTTTATTACTGAGATTCGGTGGAACTCTCTCAGGGGGTAGAAGCAGTTTATATTATGTCCCGAATGTAAATTATCTTTTGTGATTCTGATATTATTGTTCGAAAACTTTTTCTTTAAGGATTTCCAGCGATTCTGATTTTAATGATGTGTCAAGTCATTCAAGCGTATATATTGCGATTTACACTTCTTTCTTTAGTAGATAATTTGAATTTTTAATTGGAGTTTGGCACAGTATAAAATTGAGAACAAAGCTTGACTTCATTGACACTAAATATTTGTCGTTAAAGGGGGAATGATGTATAAATTAATAATTCTGAAATGATTGGCGTCATTTTATCACAGGAATACCTTCAAAATTCCAAGTTGTTCTGTCAAGTATGTATTTATATACAGTTCTATTAAATAAAAATGTGTTTATTTTAACAATGAAAAAACTGAATAAAACGCAGTAATTAAATCATTTGTAAATAAAAGTTTGTCTATAACGAGATTCATAACATGTTTAAATAGATTTCTGAATTACAATGGGTCATAAAAAGATAATGCTTCGAGAAGAAAAAGTAAATTTTTATGAAGAAAATGTTCTTACAACTGTCGTTTTCATCGCAAAGCTGGACGAATTGAAGTACTCTTTACCGTCAAAGTCAGTTTATTCGTCCGATTGAAGTCTCCCTGAGTTGCATCTGTTGTAAAAATCACTTGGTGCAAAGAACTACGAAAAAGTGAAAGGACCAGTTAAAAAATATTTTGCAGGCCTAAGAAATCAGAGTTTCACGATAACTTAATTAGGCTTTCACTCTTAGTGGAGTTTTTCAGTTTTTTTTTCAAATTATCACACCCAAGTAATAGTGACTTTTCACATATGATTGTGAATTCTTCTTCTTCTTCTGTGTATAGAGCAATGGCCTGTTAATTACCTACAATGAGTAGGTTCTGTGAGCTTTGCACGTATGCCGGGCAGGGGGCTAACCTAATCCGTCGAACAGAGAAGAGAAGTTCCACTACAAGGTTAACAATTGTCAAAGAAGTTTGTAAAACAACCGGGACCGACGGTTTTACGTACCCTCCTAAGCACGACCGGTTGCATATGCCACTATATGGGTCCACCCATCCAAGTACCGACCAGCGCAGATTGTGCTGGACTAGGAATACCGTTTAACCGGCGTCCGCAGCGCTCAGCTATGCAACCGAATTCAATACATAGTAATAATTAAATTATTATATTTTTCTTCTGTAGTAGATCAACAACCCCCTTATGGGGGAGGTCCTTGCCGAACAATGAGATGTTGCGGGCTAATAAAGAAAGTACACCTTGACGATATACAAGTATAGTTTTCTATGTACTTTGCGCATAGTTAAATTCACTGAGAAACCCTGTATAGTGTAAACTGTACAATATTTATTCGATATAGTTGAAGTTGCAAAATATGTCGTGTTTTACAACACCCTTGTGAGTAATACTTTGCCTTTTTAATATTCATCGACTCCCCACGGTGACAACATTCTTCAAACATGTGGAAACTGTAAACCCAAAATATTTTAGTAATTATACTACTATTTGACTACAGAATTAGTTTAGACAAACTTCTAATGCTAAACAAACCCATATACGTATTTAGCATTCTTAGATTTAACTGCGGCGTTTGGCAGAGTCCCCAAAAATACCATATAACGAAGAAATCCAGAAGAAGTAAAGATGTATTGTAACGAAAAATAAATAGAAAGGGTAGACATATTCCTATATCTGGGAATAGTAATTAGTAAAAATGGAAAGACGTCACATTAAATAAATAATATTATAACAGTCACATTAAATAAATAATATTATAACAAAGTGAAACTAAAAGATGATAAGGTGATGCTCATACAAAGACAGACCAGTGTGGTGATTTTAGGAGCTCTAATAACGAGTAAATGCGAAGAGATTAAGGAGTGGTGACAGGGGATAAGTACGCGGGGGCCTTGAATGCAATTTTAAGATCAAAGGACTTGGCAAACAGTACAAAAGTGAGAATTTACAAGACAGTAGTGCGACCTACGGTAACGTACGCATGTAAGCCCTGGGTGTCGAACAAGGCGGGGCAACAAAGACTTGATGTGTGGGAAAGAAACATCCTTAGGAGAATTTACGGAGGAAAACGTGCTGAAGAGGGATGGAAAAGAAGATCTAACAAACAGCTGGGAAGATTATATGGACAGCCTACCATCACACAATACATATAGACCCAAAGGTTGAGGAAATGCAAGCGGATGACAGAATGGCCAAAGATACGATAAGAAGGGTACCAGAGGGAACACGACAGAAGGGCAGATCATGAAACAAATGATTTCAAGCAGTAGAAGAAGACCTTGGGGAAAAAGGTATAACAGAATGGATAGCCAAATCCAGAAACAGAAAAAAGTGGAAGGAGATCACAAAGCGGTGGGCCAAAATGGTCTGATAAAGCTTCATATATATATATATATATAAGGATATCTTCACATGGTCAAGAGAAGTGGGAACGAAGACAAAATTACAAATATATAAACAAGTATATCTACCAGTACTAGAATAGGTACTGAAAGCTGGGTACTTAATAATAAAAAATAAAAATAATACCTCAGAAAGCTAATAGCTGGAGCCCATACCATTCGAACAAACTCTAGAAGAGAAACAACTCAAATGGTTTAGACATGAATTTCGCATGAATTAGATACGACTGACAAAGTCAGTTATAGAAGCAAAACCAGAGAAAAAAAAAGAAGAGTACGACCATGAATGCAATACCTGGGCTATATATTCTGCATACCGTTGAAAATGCAACACCCAGTAAACGTCAATATCTTATAATAATTTTTAGGTGACAAATTGAATAGTGATTCAAAGCCCCTCTTAGGTTAGTGGACTTCCCTACTCAGGAAGGAATGCTTCAAATGTGATGATCCATATTTTCCTCAAGCAATCAATCAGGGGATCTCGCCTGGCCACGGAAGAACGGTGATATCAGCTTCACTAAGGAACATGGTAGTGGTAGCTGTAGTATGGGGTCTGGCATTATTATCCTGGAAAATAGGGATTTAAAGTTCTTGGAGACAGGGCAATGTAACAGGTTTCAAGGCATTGCGAATGTAGTTCTAGAGGGAACATACTTCCATACGCTATAGCACCCCAAACCATAAGTCCTTGGGTAAGCGCTGCTTTGCATTCCATACAGTATTGACCATTCCGCCTTCCTCCACATCTTCAGCGGGCCCTCCTAGGTCCATCGTGGGCCCACAAACAGAATCCTGATTCGTCACTAAACACAATCCAATTCCGGTCCTGATCCCATTGGACACGTTCCTGGCACCATCGTAGTCTTGCTTCTTTATGCCTTGTCAATGGGAAGATAAGACGTGGTCGGTAGGATTGAAGATCTAAAGATCTTATTCTGCGGTAAACTGACCTAACAGAGAGTTGTTGTCCTGTGGCTGATATCCGTTCATTGGCAATTGACGTGGTGGTACTTAACTGGACCCTATGAGTTTTTATTCTTAGGAGGCGTTCTTCGCGGTAATTAGTTCTGCGATCAGCTCCGGTACCTCTACGATGTTGTGGTCTCTGTTCTTCTGTCTAGGTTTTCCATCGCATTGCGGTGGATGCGTGTCTGCGAACCCTGGTAGCAATTTCCTGAAGAATCATTCCAACTTTTCGCGTTCCCATTATTCTCTCCCGCTCAAAAACACTTAGTTGGAGAAAATTATGACATCTGCGTACACGAGCCATCATAAAATAATGTTTCAAAGGCAATAACAGAAATAAAACTGATAGTACACTTAAACGTTTAAAAATCAACGCAATAACAAAAAGTGACTCTTATTTTTAGAAACTCTCAAAACACACTAGATTCCTTTTCCAATCACTATGAAGTTTTAATCATGTAATACGTAATAATAAAAATATGTAATAATAAAAATGATTACAACATATTGACGTTTACTGAGTGTAGCATTTTCAATGTCCGGCTGTATGTACAGAATAGGAAGAGAGGAAAATCAGAGCAACAACGAAAAAGATTTGCTAACAACCGACCAAACTACAATAGATGGCTACCAAACCTAACGCCATATAGCAAAATGTCAAAATAGTAAAAAAAAAGAAAAAAAGACATATAGTATTAGTTTACAAAATTAAGTAAATTCAAAAAAGTCTTACCCCGATTTGCAACATGTCATGTATAAGATAATGGCTTTATCCGGTGTGCCATTATTAAGAACACTTGAATTTCTACACATTCTATTAAATTTTTACATAATAGTCGAGAAAAAAATGATATTGGAGTGATGAAGCTATAGTTTCTTATGAAATTTGCGCACGGTTCAATTCACTGAGAAAACTGATAAACTATATAATATTTGCAGCAAACAGTTCAATTTGCAAAATGTGTCGGGTTTTACAACACCCTTGTCAGTAATAATTTTTCTTTCTGAATATTCATCAACCCTTCACAGCGACAACTTTGTTGCCAGCGCGTGTAGACTGTAAACCCCAAGCATTTTGTTAGGTGAAATAAATCATACACGCTTTGTGAAGCACTTTTACATAAAAGATTACAGATGGTTGACTTCGTACGTGGACAATTTGGTTTTCTGAAATAACACTATAAACAAGTGCGACAAGATCGCTTCAGTTATTTTTTAAACGAATTAAGTGTTTTTGTGTGTAGACTAAATGCTCCTTCTTTCGACAACATGTTTTATGACAATAATCCAATCATCTTAAGCAATGAGCAAACCAGACGCTAAGAGGTTGTATTTTCAGACCAAAGAACAAATGGTAAAGGGAAAATCTGAAGAATAAACAATACTGAAATTTTGTTATTTTTATATTTTCAGCAAACACAAACCTTACCAGGGTAATATAATATTCATCACACCTATAAAGATCTGTGGTTAAAATTTATAAAATGTAAGTTACAATTTCAGACCAAGATAGTTTTAAATTTAGTCATGTTTGTAGGTGTATAATGGAGTCAACAAAGTCCCGTTTACTCAGTCTCGTTCTATTTACAATGCCCACACAATCCATAAAGTGCTTATAGGGCTTAGATGACTGAATGGGTATGCAGTTGCCATAAACTTCTTCCAGGCTATAGAGCTTTATCTGCTGTAGGCAAACCCACCCGTTTGGTACACAGCGGTTCATTTTAGTGAAGAAATCTCGCAAGCGTGAATAAAATTCAATTATATTTTACTTCTCAAAGACGAAATTCGAATTTCAGTTGGTATATAATCGTAAATTGCTGGCCAGAGAAGCCTTCGCGTTAAATCTCCGCGAATTTGTAATAAGCAGGAAAATATTTACGACTACATTGTGTCTTGTACAGTTGAATTTAAAAATTAGTTGCAGAAAAATAACTCATTCAATTTAAAAGAAAGTGTTCCATCTCATATGGAAGTTGTTTTTGTACAACCTTCTCGTCATACTGAAGAAAATGATGACCTCAGAATTTAAACAAAGTGAGCTTTACATAAACGTTAAAACCATCCAAGAGGATTTTCTACAAATGTCTAGTTCCATTGTCAGTTCTGTATACATTCACTTTCATTTCCAAAGCTTCCACACTAATAATTTCTCGCTCCGGAACGGTACGGTGAATATGTCACCCTCTCGGAGTTCTGAAAATTTATACGACATCTATTCAACAGCAGGAATTCTACCTTTACATCATTGTTACATACTTCCATATACTGTCGACACACTACGACGGACTTTCACCCACTTTCAGCAGAGTTATATAGCAAACCGCATATTGCTACTGTTTTGTTCACAAAGTTTATAGATTGACTGAAGCAAAGTTCAAGGATAGTGGCGTAACAGAAAATGTGAGTGTCCCATGTAAAAATACCACCGACGGTCATCTTTTTAAAGTAACTTGCACTCAATTAATTTTAGTAGTACGAAATATATTCAACAATGACGCAGTGCTTCACTTACGATCAGGTTGAAAATTGCAGATGATTGAGATGCACATCGGTACTACCTATGTAACCAGTAGCCTCTGTCTTTGTTTCAACTTTAGGCGTGCAATGACAGTCAAGAAATGCCAATTGTGGTCGACATACTTCGAGTTACACAGCTCAAATACAAACCAACGCCAACGACGTACATACGGCGTTGGTGAATGAACTTGGAAGCAATTCTTATGTTGCTATCGTCGACACCAATATTTATTATGCTTCGTTCCATTGATGCGAATCTTACAACGTTAATATAAAAAAATAATAATCACAACGCCAACTGATGATGACCAATAATTAATTGGAAGTATTGGAAGATCGCATTTGTACTCTTGTCTGATACCTTTCTAAATATCCATTTTCTATTCTGTTAATTGAAGTTTCTGTTTGTAGAGTCCCATAATACTGGTTTGTCTCGGTATCATTCAATTAATTTCACACCCAATTCTCGATTCTGTTTTATTTTAAAGAAATTAATGAAGCAAACACGAATGAAAGATGAGAAATTCTGTTCAAAACAAAACTTTTTTTAATGGACCGCTTTTTGAGTGAATACAAACCAAGGATTTTGATTGCCTTGGAAAGAACTGGAGGAAGCTCGGTTATTTTTGATAATCTGTACCCACCAAACACAACGGTTCCAAATATCTGAGCGCATGTGTCTTGGGTTGCGTTGGGTATTCGGTCTGTACGTGGCTTTAAAATTGCGATATTCGACAATTTGCATTCCAAGAAGCTCTGTCCATGAAATCTTATCTGCATTGGGGTACCTATCGAAAAATGTTGACCAAACAACACAAAATGTGTTTGGCATTTTAACGTACTTTCGTAAGAAAGACGACTTTCTGCAGAGTATAGTAACAGGAGACGAAACCTAGGTACACCATCATAATTCCGAATCAAACCGAAAAATATTTCATGGCGTGGAAGGGTACAGGTTCATCAACGCCAAAAAATTCAAGTTCAACAATCCACAAAAGAAGACTATATCAAGTGTATTCTAGGATGCGCAAGGCACATTGCTTGTTGATTTCTTCAGGTTAAAGACAACGAGCAGTGGCAATATTTATTGATAATAATAATAACAGGCGAGCGATCTATAGCTCTATATTTTATATCAATTCCTGTCTCCCATTCCGTTTTTATTGTTTTGATCCAGTGCGTTCTTGGATGGCCTTTCTTCTTTCTTTTGAAGGCATTCTATTTCCATGCCCTTTGTAACAGTCTTTCTTCGTTCATACACCTCATGTGTTAATACCACTACCTAAGCTTTTCTTTCATTGTGTGCATTATTGTGTCAGTAGGTGCCATCCCTCTTCGGATGTCTTCGTTTCTGATATAACCGTATAAGATTTATACACTTATAAACAAACGTAAAAAAATATCTATGCCATTCCTTACAAACGAACAGACAGGCTAACAAAAATGCCAAGTTGTTGCACGACCATACTAGACTATACTCCGCGAACCAGACCAAGACCTGGTTTTAGAAATGCAATTGGAAGGTTCTCTGCCATCCGCACACAGTCCAGAGCTGGCTTCATCTAATTTTTATTTGTTCAGACCGTTGGAAATTCATTTGTTGGGTAACCCGTTTAATAACCACAACGAGCTTCAGGAAGAATTAGGCAATTCTATAATAGGGACTTCGATGGGGCAGTGCGAACCAACGCTGTCAGTCGAGGTAACAGTGAAATGCGGTTGAATTGGTCAAACCCCGGCTGAGGCGACGACCGTATTTCACTTAGTTAAGTTTAGGAAGCATGTTGCATGAATGACTAGTATTTATGGTCGCCCGCACCTCCCTGAAGTATACGAAAACGATTCCAAGGGGGGGGGG
>JABXWE010022063.1:0-28284 GCA_014611495.1 Limonius californicus | reverse complement strand
AAGACTTAGTTCAATAATCCTCGTCGCCAAAATATGCTGTGTTGACTTTCACGTATCGAGTAAAGACACTGTTTTACTTGGTACATAACTTTAATACATTTTTAACACTGCTACATGAATACATGTAATTCACACAATATGACATTTTTGCTTACTCATGCTATATGTGTATTTCTTATACTAGTGACCTTAACATATACAGCAGTCTGTACAGGTGAATGCCAGGTTTAAATAATTACAAGTCAATCTGCAGCCGAAGTTTAACTTTTCTTCAATAAATATATTCAATTTATAGCGAGTTTTATATATTAAGTTCAGCTACTTAAATTACAAACTTGTACTAGGGTGTATTGTTTAATTAGTTTCTGAAAATGTTATGTACTTGTTCATTACCCTTTGATAATCTAACTCGTAAAATTTGAATCACTTACTTAAAATAGTTATCTCCCAATTATATAAATAATTGAATTTTAGTAATTTATTGATACATGACGGTTCAACACAGATTTATTTGATAGATAACACAATCAAATACAGAAGTTATGAAGAAATTTAACTTAATTTAGACATTGCTTCGTTTTTCTACTTTTAAGCGGTATTTTGTACAATCGAATTGTCATAAATTTTGACGTGGCTGTCAAATTTGAGGTACCTTAGCGATCCTGTTGCCATCTAGCGGTCAACATTTTTGCGTCCCCCAGTCAACAATGTAAATATTAGGAAGTGACAACACCATACAAAGGGGGTGGAGTTTGGTTTCCATGCATCTTGTACGTAACTATTATATTCTTCTTCTGTTTTTCTGCTTCGGTATTGTACAAAAGCTTTCCGTTTTTCTAATGCTAATGCTTTACCTCTTCTGAAAACCATGGCGTTTTATTATGTTTTTTTGTTGATATTTATTTTTCGGAGACCTAGTGCTTCTTTTGGGGCTGTTAGCAGATTTAATTTGAGCGATTTTGTGACCAACAAATTAGAAACGCCCGCGTCAAGTAATTGATAATGATTTTAGGATACGTTTACACGTTTTGGGTGTTTGGATCAGGATTGCAATTATCTATAAAACGTTAAATAATGTGTTTATATATAAATTTTAACTTATATAACTAATAATGATAGCAAGTACAAGCACTAGTAATGTGATTTTCGAAAGTAAAAATATATTTATGCAACAACTACCAGACCTGTGTGAACTAATCATCAGCTAATTCTCCATGTGGACTTTGACATTTCAAAATGATAAAAATGAACAATTTTTTAAGAATATTCAATGGAACGTTATTTTGCACCGGCAGAGGAATAAAATCGGTGTGTGCTGTTGCTGTGCCATTTAATATTTATTTTAGAAGACCATATACAATCAAACAAAGTAGGTTAATAACACGAAAAATATATCTAATGGTATAAACATTTTTGCCGCATTTTACTACCAATTCTACATTTTCCACTAATTCGCATTGTGGGATTCAAACATCCCATTTAATTCACATCTGTATTGCACTAGATATAGCGAAAGTCAAACACTTTTCAGTTGTCAAGTCAATTCACAAGTAAACAAAATGTATCACGAAATGCTAGATTACTTAGTTATATTGACTACATACCTACACTTATCCATTAATAATATAAAAAATAAGCACACTGTAAATTCCTGTAAATAGAGAAATTATTTAAGTAATCACCTACTGGAAATAATTTATATAAAGTTCCCACATCATATAGATCTATTTAATTATTAACATTCCATGTGAATTTGTACATTTGTACAATTAATATCAAATAATCAATTTCTTTTAATAGGAAATTTGCTGTCGGCAGTATACGCAGGGACATACATTCCAACAGCAAAAATGTCTGCCGTATGTTCAATTAAAACTACTACATACGAGTATGTTAAGTCCTTAAGAGATAATAAAGATGTACTGCTCATAGATGTTAGAGAACCATCAGAATTGAAAGAGACAGGAATTATACCAGGAAGTATCAATATTCCATGTATGTCTTGTACTGTAGCGTAATTTAAGAGGCTTTTATATTTTTATATTGATTACCTTACAGTGGGTGAGGTGGAAAATGTCTTAAAAAATGGCTCACCTGATGGGTTTGCTAAACAATTTGGACGACCTAAGCCGGACATCAATTTTCCTTTAGTATTTTCATGTCGTTCAGGAAAACGCAGTGAAAATGCTTCAAAAATGGCAACCAAACTAGGATACAGAGAGTAAGTTATAGAAATTTCTTTTTGTAGCCATTCATAGTAGATGTAAAAAACAATATTAAATAGTTTCTGGAATAAAAATCAAGGTTTTAAGAAACTTAAAAAATTAATTTGACTGGATTGAACTACCTCTTAATTACCTCTACCCCTTTTTAGTGTTACTAATTATGAAGGAGGATGGATGGACTGGGAGAAAAAATCACAACAATAAAGTGATTTATTATCACAAGAGTGTTATAGGTAAAAGGTGTTTTAGTTACTACTAAAAATAATAATAGCAGTTTGTATATTGATTTTTGTAGATATCTTCTTAAATAAATGACAACGCAAAATAAGAATAACCTGACTGATTTAGTGATTATTAATTTACCCATTTACAAGCACATATGGAAATCAAAAATTCATTAAAAGTTCTCAAATAGGCGCCCACCTATATAATATCAAAATAGCAAAAAAAGGAGTTAGAAACGTAAATAATTTTTTAAATAAATATTGCAATAGTATCTTGCTTGCATTTATTAAGAATGACCTTCCACTTACACAGGTGCAAGAAGTCAAGTACCTGAGATGGGATGCACTTAGACAAAGGGCTGATGTGGAGAAGTCACGTCTGGAAAAAACGAAAACAGCTGGGACTTAAGTTCAGAAAACATTACTAGTTGTTAGGTCAAACTCCAAGTTATCTCTAGCAAATAAACTATTAATATATAAAGCTGCTTTCAAACGTATATGGACATACAGTCTTCAGCTATGGGGTTCTGTAGCCAACTCAATAATTCAAATAATAGAGAGATTCCAAAAATAAAGTGCTGCGTACAATTTGAGCTGCGCCCTATTTCCTGAGAAACGCTGACATTTTAAGTGACCTAAAAGTAAGTTCAATAAAAGGCAAAATACATAAGTGCAGTATCAAATACCTAAACTGACTATCAAATCATCCAAATGCCAACACAGTGAATTTGCTAGACAATAGTGCACAAACTTATAGACGTAAACGATATAAATGATAAATCACTAGATTTGCCATACAGATATTAGTCTGTTTTTAATAATAAAACTTTTCCGGTGCGCTTCAAGCAAGTAACTAAAGTAAGGCACTCAATGGAATGCCTCTCCCACGTAACTAGTCCTGATATCATATCATCAACATAACCTTTACTTATTGTATTGTTAATACAGATTATAAATAGAAATAAACATTAACAAACAAAAAATTAAGAATAACGTACAGTTATTTAAACATCTAGGACAGTCAGTACAAGCGCTGTGTACACAAATAATCCGTTTGGAGACCAACAAGCTGTCGAGGTGTTCGATATCTGAAACCGGCACAAAATGCAGTTGAAATCCAAATTATTTATTATATTTTTTGTATAAGTAATAGAAACAATCAAATAAAAACGAAAACATTTAAAACACATTGTTTAAAAATTACAACTGAATTTTTTAATATTATCTTTGATTTGATTATCACTTACTGCTGTTGTTACAGAATGTAAAGAGAAATACTCCACAATTAATATTAATAATTTATGTAATAACTATTTTACTTTTGATCAAATGTGTTGCGATTTGTATTTTACTTGGTGCCAGTGAGTTTTTTGTACAATTTACATCTTCTAAACTTACGGATTATTTATTAACTTTGGCTATGAAAGCCTATCGTTCCTGAACAAACATATTTAAACACTTATCTAAGAAAATTGTCTCTTGGAAAACAAAGCAATAATTTAGTAAAAAAATTGTTATGAACACTATTTTTGCAAATAAATTCAAAGCTTACTAAATTCTGAATATAACAGTATTTCATTATTATTTTTTTACTATGACCTAAGGTCGCAATTTGAAAAGTATTATATTATTAAATTATTATTTAAACTAGTTGACCCCAAATCTGTTAGAAAAAACAAAAGCACTTTCAAAATACATAACATACCAGAGATTTAAAATAAATGAATACTGGTTCAGATTGAATTGCGGAAAGAGCACTCATCAAATAGTATTTGATAATCTTAGAAGCAGCAGAACGACATACCATTCAAAACAAAAGAGGAAAGATTATTAGGAAAAGTAAATGGATATTAATTTAATATTGTATAATCAACTATTGAGGAAGTTTTACTTATCAAAAATATAAAATGTACGATTGCCACACGGCCCCTTTTCCCTAGGCATATCTTATTCATACCTAAAATTCAGCACAAATGTGTTATTTTTTTCCTAAAAACTCATCAGCAATAAAGAGTTTCATGATTTGTTGCATCAGAAGAAAGTTCAAAAACATTGACTGAAACGTTATGCATAGTGGAAGACATTAGTAAAAGAAAAATAGTCTACAGGGAAGTATAAAAAGGCAATGGGAAAACAAAGGTAGTAAGATATGTGATGATAGAATTAAAAAATAAATCAATTTTTGCTTTGAGAATATATTTCAGATGATGTCTTCATTATCAACATACAGTAACCTAAGTAAATTTGATTTAAGTTCTACACATGACAAAGTTTGAACATTAAAAGAAAATACAGCATGTCCGTCCTCGGGACTCTTTTACACTCTTAAAAAATATAGGGGACCTCAAAGGAGCGTTCTAGGTTATACTTTTTGATATTTACCGTATTAGTAATTAAAAATGAGAAATGTTATACATATGTATTTATTAATTAATGTAACAACAATAATAAACCCATTATATATTTTTTATGTAAAATAAACATCATATTTTCCGAAACAAAACAAAAATCATTGAGAAGAGTGGCACTGTTTTACATTTTTGCAGACCTCCCATATCTGCTTCTGCATCCTGTCTATTGCAATATTTTGTTTTGGTTAAAGTATATAAAGAAAATCCGGCCTGACACAGAAATATAGGTAGAAAAGGGAGGAGTATTTTAATAGCCTTTTCAGATAAATGAGGATTTTCTTTTATACTACACCAAAACTCGACAAGTCGTAGTTTGTTAAAAGTTAGATGTAATGTGGAATCTGAAATCATATCAATGAATACTTCGTATTTTGTTATATTAAATTCCATCAGTCTATCTTGCACTTTGCATAGATCATTTACCTATGCTTGGTTTTTAAGATCCTGTAACCTTGGAAAAGTCCACTGTAGACGATAATTACCATCTTAGTATCACTATGAAAACAATTTTGAGCTCGAGGAATTCTTAGTTCTTCTTTGTAGAAATTAGAGGAACATAAAAGTGTAAAATATAGATGCAGTTTAAAAAAATTCGCAATCTTCTTTTACATATGGTTTTTTTTATTAAGCCACTGAATTTTACAATAAAAATTCTATAGGTTCGTAATTTAACCAACATCGTATCTATTAAAAAAAGTTAGCTATTGTAGACCGTTTCCATTGGCAGACTGTAAGGTGTTTATTTTAAAACAAGAATGTTACAGTGTGTACCAGATGTTATACAATTGCTTTTCAATCAAATAATTGAATTTTAACATAATAAATAAAAAATAAGGAACATACGGAACAATGTATTTTTATGTGAGCCTAAAAGTATATAATTACTGACCCTGCTTACAAAAAACCTGGGTGCCTAAATTTTAAGCAGAAATCTGTTGTATTCACAAGCTTTTTATTTCTCATTTGTCTTCAAGAAATCAATGCAATTATTATAAATACCCAAAGATTAAGTGTTTTGAAGAACTGTATGATCTTGTTGTTCCCATTCTTTGTCCTTGTAATAGCTTGCCAAGCATTGTTTATAGTGGGGAATAAACTTTTGAAGTTAATTTTAAGCCAAACATAATCAGAAACCTCAGACATTTCTAATCATACGATCAAGAATCATTTCTGAACTCGCCTGATGATATTTACAATCAAAATCATTAACAATATGAGGCTGTTCCGTTGTGGCTATAAGTGTTTCTAAAACATGTTTCACATTACTGAATTGAATATATAGTCAGTGTTCACCATCAATTAATTCTATACACTACAAAATTATTGAACCTGTAGAAAAAGTATGGTTTCATAAAATATTACGAAGGTTTTTGTGTACGAGCAATTAATAAATTACTCCTAACATTTTACAAGGTTAGCCAATAGAGTGTAATGGGGTTTTGATAATATCTACCATGAACTTCTTCAGATTTACTGTTACACAAGGGAGTGAAAACCATACCAATTAACCACCCCCGAAACAGTTTGTTTTAAATAAAAATATCACAAGAACTTTAGAAAGAAAACAAAATATTTCATTCACATATTTGTTACATTTAGGTAAATATTAATTATTATTACAATTCTCTAACATCTACCTATCACTAACACAATTGATTTCTGCATAATTCTAAAGTTGTAAATGACTCAATGTAAGTAAACAATACTATTCAAAATATATGTACACTTAATTATTTTTATCGGCAAGTTTTGAATTTACCATCTCTCTAAACTGACCTAATATAAGATTTTCTCGCTTTTGACGTTCCTCCTTACTAAACATAGCTAGTGCGCGTTTTTCATCTGCTGAATAAATTTGATTTTCCTTTCGGATACGCACAGCTTCCATTCTTCTGTGTCGACTGCCCGACATCACGTAACCTACAGACTCAAACGAAGCAATTTGATCTGATGTAAGCCCGATTTCGCCTCTTCGTGGAATGCGTTTGCCTTCGGCTACATATGCTGCCATAGCAGCTCCTTCTCCGGGTAGCAGTGCCTTACCCATCTCTTTATGTGTTAAAGTAGCATGTGCTTTTTGCTGAGGTCCAATAACTCCATCTTCCCCATCTGAATGCATCTCTCCTGCTACCATATTGCCTGTAATAGCAAAAATATTGGTACAAGAAAGATTTCAAGGAACCCAACACAGGGTACTAGTATTTTGATTATGATTTTATGACTTTAAATAAAAATTGTGGCTTTTTATTATCCTGAGGTGAAGTGAAGCAAATACACTCAACAACATAGTTCTGGGGAAGTTTTTAATTGAGGAAATGGACACAGTGAGGACACAGATCAAGATTGAATTACCAATTCCAAATGTGAGTTTATAGAAGAATCTTGTAATAAAATCAGCAGAAATATATGTTGTTCGGTCATTTTCTCAATGCTTTCAATGGGCAGAAGTAAATAGCATATGCAAGATGTTTTATTAATAAGATTAAAAGAAAAGCCAGTACACATTTTTTTTTAAACACAAAGCAGTAAAAAATTAGTTATTACGTTAAACAACCATATGGCTCATATGTCAATCAAATAGATCATGTTCTCATTGAAAAGGATGAGGCAAAATGTATAATGGATACATAAACCTTCAGAGGACGACGCGGATTCTGATCATTTCCTACTCGCCATAAAAATCAAACAAGAAATACTGGTAGAAAGAAACAGAAGGAATACAAAGAGAATTATGCAGGATGGTAAAAAATGAAGGTAGAATGGTGTACCAGGAGAACCTGAGTAATAGATTAGAAATAATACAAGAATCCGATGACATAGAGCAACTATGGATGGAAGTGAGTAATGCAATGGAGCAGAGCGCAAGTACAGACAAAGTGAACACCGTAAAGATAAATAAAAAATGGTTCGATGCTGAATGCGGGAATGAAATACATAAGAGGAGCATACTAAGAATGGTAATGCTCAAAACAAACTCGGAACAGGCAAGAGAAGATTACAGAAAACAAAGGAAAACGTGTAAAATAAAACATTAAAAAAAAAGAAAACACAAGGAAGAACTAGTGAATAGCATAGAAAATAGCTATAGAAATAAAGAAATACGGAAGCTGTACCAACAGCTGAAAAGACAAGGAAAAGGATACCAATCAAAATCAATATCCTACAAGAACAAAAACGGAGAACTAGTTGGAGGACAAGAAGGCACGCTACAACTATGGAAGGATTACTTTAATGAATTATAAAATGTAAAACAGAACAGCAAGGACGAGAACAACGAGGAAGAAGAAAGTAGAGAGGACCACAACCAGGACAATGAAGAACCACCATGCCTGGAAGAGATCGAGGAAATAATAAGCAACCTCAGAAACAATAAAAGTCCTGGAAAGGACACACTACATGCGGAATTGATGAGAGAAATATGGGTTCAAGAAAAACTGGATCAACAGTGGAATGAGGCGGTGCTGCTATCGATCTAAAAGAAAGGAGATAAAGCTGACTGTGCGGATTATTGAGACATTGCACTATTAAATGTAGCATATAAAATCCTGGCTACTCACCTGAAGAACAAACTAAAAAAAAAAGTCGAGAATGAAACAGGCAAACACCAGTGCGGTTTTAGGAAGGGTAGATGGGTGGTGGACCAATTATTCGCACTGAGGGAAATAGATGCCGAAAGCTATGAATATAAGAAAGAAACATTTGTATTATTCATAGACTTCAAACAAGCATTTGACTCAGTAAATAGAAAAGTACTATACAAAGCATTGGAAGCATTAAGGATAAACGTAAAACTCATAAAACTAATAAAGCTAACCCTTGAACAAACAATCAATATGATAAGAATAGGAAAGAAAATGTCGGAGAAATTTGAGGTAGGGGAAGGATTAAAACAAGGCGACCCGCTGTTCTCAATACTGTTAAACTGTGCACTAGAATATGAGAAAAACAGAGCTAAACAGATCAGGATTAGTATACCATAACAAACACCAATGCTTGGCGTTTGCAGACGACTTAGCCATAGTAACGTGGGCAAGGAAGAATTAAAAATTACAATCCTGAGGTTAGAGGAAGCTGCACAGACAATTGGACTAACAAATAAGAAAACCAAATACCTGACAGGGACAGACCAAGAGTAAAACACTACAAATAGACTAATCATAACAATAAATAAAGGAAGGATATACAACTTTGAAGACATATTAACGTATCTAGGTACAGAGTTCTAAAGAACAACAGGTTCACATATCTACGTACAGAGTTCTATAGAACACCTGATACAAGAAGAGAAATTCAGAGAAAAATCATGGCAGGTAATCGATGTATACGGGCATTCAATAGCTGGACAACAAAAATATCAAGAGGGCTGAAAATATAAATTTACAGAACTGTAATAAGTGAACAAGTGAAGTATGGACACTAAGAGCGACAGAATGCAAAATACTAGGCGTATGGGAGAGGAAAGTACTTAGAAAGGTATATGGAGGAAAGAAAGTCCAGGATAATTGGGAAAGAAGAGCTAACAAAAAACTACAGGAGTTATACAACGACACAAATATAGTAGCTACGGTGAAAGGCCAAAGACTGAGTTGGTTAGGACACATAGCAAGGATGAATAATAGCAGAATCATGAAAAGGCTAATGGAAAGAAATATAGGAGAAAGGAGAAGGAAAGGAAGGCCGAGAACAAGATGGAAAAAAGAAGTAATGGGAAACATAGAACAGTGCAATATCAAGAATTAGTGTGGGAAGACTAGTGACAAAAAAAATGTGGAAAAAGACAGTGAAACAAGCCATGGGCCTTCTAGGACTTCCGTGCTACATAATAATAATAATAATGTTAAACAAAATCATTCTGTATAAATGTAGTCGTACTATTTAAATTCATTTAAAATATCTTTCCTGATTTATTTGCGTAGTTTTTTTTAACTGTCTCTATAATCTGTAAAATTCCCAAATTTGGACGTGGGAAAATTTTATTTGTCCGGATTAACAAAGCTGTACTGTATATAAAATTAAAAATAAAAAAATGAAAAACTTTTTTGACATTTCGAAATAATCAACATATATTGTTATTGAACAAGGTGTCTTCCCTTTCTGTTAGTTAATCTCAACTCAAATGGCTTTAGCTGTTCTACAATAATAGTTAAATATGTATTATAAACAATATCTACATGCCATCAACAGTGATGGGACAAGTACTTGTTTTCTAGAACCTAAGTACAAATACAGGTATATATAAGAAAATACCTAGTTAGAAGTACGGCTCCGTTTAAAAAAAATACATACATACACATACAGATGCTTACGAAGCATCTTATAAGGTATTTAGATACGAAAAGTATCCAGATACTTTGTTTACCTGGGTACACCCAAATTAGATTATCGAATATTTAACCTTCCTTTTTTATGAATTAATATTTATATTTTCATAGTGATAAGTGTATTAGAAAACCGATTTTATGATTTTTCATGATCCTATAAGAATTGTATAACTTTTTATAACCTCTACATATTTTGAGTTTTGGGAACCCCAAGATTTATACAATAAAAGAGCAAGTAAAGAGAGTTTATTCGTTTCTTACCTTTTTCAACCCATTCGTCAGATATTTCATCTTCACTGGAAGATGACTTATGTTTCTTCTTCTTCTTTTTTTTCTTTTCCTTCTTGTGTTTTTTACTTTTGGATTTCTTTTGCTTTTTCTCCTTCTTTTTCTTTTTGTGTTCTGTGTGCGCAGACTCTACAGAATTACTTGTTCTTTCTGCAGAATCAGAATCCGAAGACCTAAAACAAAATAATACTTTCTTGTAATGTGACTTAAATGATTTGCTTTGTAAAACTCTTAACATCAACTACCTAATAAACTAATAAAATTAATTCTGTATACCAAGAAAATGTTGATAATAATAGACAAAACCAATGTTTTTCTGAATTAGTGGCATTATTTTGCAAGGGGTAACACCCTGTAAACTATTATAGGTAACTGAAGGATAATGCTAACCACACAACCCTCCCCTACCAGTAACCAACTCTAGCAAAAATAGTAGCCGTACCCTCTATACTGCTAAAAAGGAAGATTAAGCATATTTTTCAAAGTAACTGTAGAAACTGTTTTAGTAATTATTATGCAAACAATATTTATGAAATTAATAATAATCTATTTTTATTCCAAAAATACTTTGTAAAACCTAATTTCCTTCCAACAAGTCTTATAATAAACAAGAAATTCCTTAAAGACAAATTGCTTGTGTAACTCCATATCATGACGTTTACATTACAAGGAAGTTTAAAACTCTATTACACTAACCCTTCAAGCAATGGAGATTTGCCCCAAATATTTGTACATGCTCGTATTCCAATAATTTCTCTTTCCTGCCTTCTTGCTTCTAAAAGTTCTTCTTCTTGTGTCAATCTTTTGAAATTATTGCGGTGTTTGTGATGGGAACTGTAATGCTCATAATGATCATTTGGCCATCGTTCACCTTTAATCTCGGTATCTCTGCTAAATTCCTTTGGAGTGTAGTTATTATCACGTTTCTCTCTAAAGGTAGGGCTTCTCTTTCTGTATTTGTTACTGTCTGAATGATGCAGTCGGTGATTTTCGTGAGATTTAGAAGGACCCTGTGATGGAGATCGATCTCTAGATCGAGATCTGTAGCTTCTGTCTGGAGACCTGTGACTTCTGCTTGAACTACCTACTGACCTTCTGGAATCCCGATGTCTACTCATTTTCTTTAACAAATTGCTTGTACAGACATATAGAAATCTGTTTATGAACGTAACAGTAGCATTTGTAACAAGTAAGGTTAACTTTGGTTAACTGTCAATATTTCATTTTGTTAATATAATCTGAATTAACAAACTGCAATACATCGAATACATCAATACATCGAATGAAGCAGTTATATCGTTAAGACATTTTACACGTCTAATCTACAGAAACAAAAATGTCAATATCATAACCTACGTTAAATACTTCGTGTTTGCAAAAATTTCTTGTTTTAACATTCCCAAATTTAAGCAAACTTGAAATGAATGAATGGCATACATTTAAATCAAACTCTATCTATTTAAACTATTGTGTTTGTAAACTTGCCATTTTTTTTTTGAAATTCTTTGACAAATGTAGAATCTTTTCTTTTATTTTGAACCTGACGAGCGTGAGCATTTGCATTGCATATTTGATTTCGAAAAAGCCATCAAAGATAGTTTTACTAGTTTTCTTCTAACTGATAAGGATTCTTTGAGATTGTTTCATCATGCACATTGACTAGGTGTCTTATCCATACAGGAAAACACTTGCAAAGCTTTTTCACAAACCTTTCTCATAATTTTCAGCACATCGTTACTATATAATGTCATTTATCTAATTTAAGACTAACTAGTAGACAAACGTTTTTTTGCACATAAAACATATGAAATTGTTTACTTAATAATAACAGAGTTTTATTAAATAAGAAAAGATATTGGCTATGTTTTCTAAACCACAAAGCCATTTTCAGGCACGTAAATGGTTCACCAGTTTCTGTATTCTATCGAGAAAAAATTCGAACATTTGATTTGACACTATACCATACACGAGGTAACGAGTTTCACTGTGAAAAGTAAGTTGAGTATGATCGGTTTTCATTTAAAAGTAAAAAAGGCAAAAAAATTATTAAAACTGCTGCGTGTCCCCTAAAGACTTTTTGCGTACCACACTTTTGAAAATATTGCTCTATGGTATTAACACGTTCTATAGAAAACGGTATTTATGTAACCAAACAACAAATTGTGATCTAGTAACGTGAAACTCCTGGTATAGGTCATTTGTAACGTGTAAACCCGCCTTCAGCTAACAGAAATGCAAAATACAAAATGTGCAGCAGCAACTAGGGTAGGGTGAGCTAGAAAGGCGGAGAACTGAGAAAGCAAACGTGTTTGGTTTGGCATTGGCACAGTGACTCACATTTAATTTGTGATCGTGATTGTTTTAATTTATTACTTTTAGACATAACCCCAGTAAGTTCAATTATTATTTTACTATAATTTTTTATATCTTTTAAGAACAGGCAGAATAAAAAACAGTAGATAACTTGCTAATGAAACCGCCCTAGATACCTTTTTAACTGAAGTTGTTTATTATACTTTTGGGGTTAATAATAACTAGCATATGTACCCACGCCTTTACTAATTGGGATAATTTGAATATACTACAACTTCCGGCCTCATTACATGTTTAGTCAATCGTATTACCTGTTTATTTAATTGTAATTTAAACAATTTCCAAACAAACATTCACTGAATAATTAATAAAAGTACTTTGTTATCACACATGGAATGGTGATAACACCTATTTTTCTCTCTTTGGGATGATTAGAGCATTTACTCTTATTTAACGCTGACGCTTTACATCATCGCATGATTGATAATCATTTTCAAAGAAAAATCAGTATTTGGTACCAGTGTGTATCATCTAAACAAACGTGCCAGTGCCACTTATAAGAAAACTCAACAACTTGTTTACTACTAAAAAAAACTTTATGGTATGTTTTTTCTGCAACTAGTGTTGGAATTCATTTATCATATTATATTTAAATATAATATGTTACTGACTGAGATAACACCAGGGTTTGAAAGTAATAATGGCTTGTTTTATGACCCACTGCCTATGTTTTTATTGATCAAATTTGAATTTGACAAACTAAACACAGAGGACATATTATTTAAATAGCAAGTTTGGATTATAAAAATTTAGATTCTTGCATAATAGTTGTTTAAGTTCATTGTTTATTCATTTATCTATGGTAGTAATATAAATTACAATACAAATATGTAGTATATACATTTTTATGTAATCATTAGCAAAATTTAAAGACATCAAATGATGTGAATTAATTGTATTACCAAAAAATCGCAATTTTTTAGCAATTTGGAATCTGTTTCTATGTAGTTGAGGATATTAAAAATTCAACTTGGCTTGGAATTGTAAGAAAACAGTGAGTTAAGGCACCACCATACATACAATACCATAATTATAGTGATGAATCCTTCTTACTTAAATTCAAAGAGCCATTATTCGATTAATTTGATGATAGTTTATGAAATTTTAAATATTTGTTGGATAATATTTTCTCAAGAAATTCTGGCTCGTATTAATGTTTTTTTTTTATTTTCCACCTTGACTTAAACTAGGGATTGATCTGTTGGTAATAAATTTATCCAGGATGAAAAAAAGCATTTATTTATAAAACATTTATTGTTTATTTGTACTCCTGGTAGTGATCAAAGTGACTTAATGGAAAATCAACTTATTTTCAAGAAAATTTATTTTCAAAATGTGATAACACACTAGTTACCTAGTGTTATTACTGTTTGGATTGCTAGTTTTGTCCTAGTAGGGGGCACATTCATGGAATTGAGAAAAAACATGACACCTTTAACATGTTCTGCCATACACTGTAGTGTGGATAAAAAAAGATTTCAGCAGAAATTATATAGATACTTTTTTGAGGATCTTGGATGCAGATCAATTTTTAGGTGTGGATCTAGATCGCATCTATTAATGTAACTGGTCTGTATCGGTATTCCCCGTTAAAACATTTTTTCCAATTACTTGTGAACCTGGAGATTTTACTTATTGAAATAGTACATTTTTTAAGTCTATGCACATAAACCATTTAAAATCTTTTTCTTCTTTTGTTTTCAACTATTTAACCAGTCAAAAGTTGTGTTTGAAGATAGGCTTCCATAAGGTGTTTAAAAAATTTAATTTAGTAGGCATTTCACTTTATTTGTATAAGGTGGTAAGAAGGTTGCTCATACGTCTTGTTTTTGGTTTTCCTATGTGTTCCACGGCAAGGATTTGAAAAACTACAATAATAAATTAGTATTCGATACTTAGTGCTGTAGCTATAATACAAATTAACTCAGTTTCTAACCACCATAACATCTAGGCTGTTATTTAAATGGGTTTGCAGTACCTTAAGTCAAGTCAGTCTTAAAGAAGTATGTGATGGTAAAATAGGCAGCTGATGCATTGCCACACACGGCAGTCTTGGTAAAATTAATAGCTGTACATGCTACTCGCCCAAGTCTTTATAACATAATGAAAGGAGATTATTATTACCTATACACAGGCGTAAAAACTACATTGCCTTCATTAGTTATTTAAAGTGTAACATTATGTCATCTCAAATATGATGTTTGCAGTAATGTATCAAACTAACAATTTTATTTGGAAAATTTCTGAAAACCCAAAGAAAATTAAGATTTTTTACAAGAACTCTTATCTTCCATAACAAACGTTTTTCGTTTTGGACCACTATCTTTTTTGTATATTAATGAAATTTTGTTTTTAAATGTCGAACCATCGGCTGGTTGGAAGTAATATTTTGTTGCAAATTCTAACGTTAGTAAACCAATAACATGAAGTGCTACATCAAACAGACTGTACATTGTCATAATAAAAACAATTAGATATAAGAATTGGAAACGAAACGGGACATTGTCTTATAACTAGAAGAAGAAAAGGAAGATATAAAAATTATACAAGGTGTCTTAGACAAATCGACTCGATATTGCAGTTATGTGAAACGTAAAAATTATTTCCATGTAGTGCTCCCTATGTACAGGGACAATTAAATTTTTTTGGTAGTTTCCTAGATGATACAATTTTTAGCAATTTGGGAGATTTAGTCTTTGAAAAATATAAATCTTTAATGCTTGATCATGGGTTAATATATTGCTATCCACAATGTCATATTTTTAAAAGTTCGAGTGCTTAAGACTTCTCTCCAAACGTTTAAAAAATGTAGTGTATTTGGTCAGCCAGTCCAACTTAGTCGGGTATTCACCTAAAATCAAAAACGAAACAAAAGTAAATGTAAATGCAACCATATACTGCCTTCCTAGATAAGGATGTAGAATAAAAATTGATTTTAATTGAACACATTAACTGATTGTCCAAAATCATAACATTTTTGTAAATGTTTTGAGAAACTTGCTAAAGGACGTGAATTTTTAAAAATCAGGGTTTGCAGAAACCGAAATACTAAAAGTTCTAGTTTTTATAAAAATTGTGCTATTCACAGTTAGTAAAAATTGTTTCATTTTCTTGAAAACGTTCAAAATATTTTGAATTTTGCATACGTATATCTAGGGTGTACTGCCTATTAGAATCTGTCAAAAGCACCTTTTTTAAAACTTTTAATAACTGAAACATCAAACCGATTCGTTTTACGAGATTCACTCTGTATTTGTCAAAAGTAAAATAGCGAATTTTGTTGCCCATTACTAATAATTTCCATTTTTATAAATTCTAGACATTTTAAATCAGCACAATGACTGAAACATCGAATCAAGAACAGGTTGTCATGACCCCAAAATGCAAAACGGCCAATTCTACCACTCTCATAATAGAGAGAAAAATTATTCAAAAAACCAATAATGAAAAGGTTCATATTGCTGGGGGAGACCACACCGGTATTGTTATTAACAAGGAAGCAGCTACAGGTAAGCCTATGCAGTTGAAATTGATATTAACGTTTGTTTTCTAATATTGAATTATCTTCTTTTTTAGAAAACGGTGTATCAGTACCAGCACAATTATCATTAGAGTTTCGTGTATTTCTTGTTAGTGCTCAAACTGGCAAACACACACAGGAATCTCGAATTTTGCGATATTGGTTTAGGTCTATTCCTAATAGTCATAATAATTTTAATGACACAGAGCATGCTGGTGTTGCACAAGAGTTTTTTAGGGAACTTGTCAGCCCACAGGAGTTTCCAAGAGGTAACAATTTCATAAACATACAAAGTGTTAGTAAATCACTTAACAGGCTATAACTTTTTTATTAAACAACAAATTAAAAAATTGAAAAAAATGAAATACATACTACAAAATGACTTACTTAAATTCTACTATTTAGGTGCTTTCAGAAATGCACTGCAACTATTTTAACAAGTTTGGGGAATTAATTTGGTCCTTGCACCATAGTACTTTTAAAAGCACCTCCCATTTAGTTTATACATTTGGACCAACTATCCTATCTGATGAATAAGGTTGTTAGAAAAACATCTCCGATGTAGTTTTAACATAATGATTTAGAGGTACTTTTACATGTAACTGGACCCTGAAACTCAAAATGCACGGAAAAATAGTACTATATGGAAAAAATCATTCGATGGAAGTTTAAATGTATAAATATAATCATTAAAAAAATACTATTAAAAAAATTGTATTAAAGTAGACTACCACATATTATACCTATTGCCAATTTCAGATATATAAAAATATATATTCCTTTAAAAAACAAATGTTATTTGTTGGTGTGGAATAATAGTAGACCATATTTATAATTGGAGTGTGCTATTTTAAAGATACTAATATTATAACTAAAATTTTATACGATATCTTTATGAATAGTAAAGTTAGACTCAATGAAACCATTTACAAACATCTTGTATATTACTGAACTAAATTGTAATAGAAAATGTATTTCAGATTATGTTGGATTTATTAAAAAAATAATGAAGTTGATGCAGCACAATTATCAGACAATAAGTAAACTGGAAGTTGAATTAAGACAACTGGAAGAGACTTTGGTGCCCAGTAGACCTCGTAAGTAGTTCTTATTGCTCGTAAAATTACACAATTGATTTTGTTTTGCTATAATTTTTGGCAAATGTAAAAATATTGTTTCTTGTAGCTCAGCCAGGCTACCTTCATATTCTTCTAGGGCCCTATTTATCACCCTCAGGTTTGGGTTTCATAAATGTAGTTTGTGGTATTCGCAGATTGTGATCTGACACTAATATACTTCACTTATATTCATTATCTAACTAGAATGCACAGATATAATGCTTGGCCACGGTAGATAAATACCAAAGCATTAGATTGGGATTTCAGTGTAGTCTCACTAATTTTGAGTAATAATTTTAAAAACAATCAATGTTTAATTTAACATTTGTTTAATATGACATTTACAAAGTTTTAAGTGTTCTTTAACATTTCAACACAAAATTTTTTTTTTTTTTTGAGATGATAATGAATATTTAAACCAATGTACTGTGTATGTAACATGAAATTGTTTTGCATGCTTGTCTAAAATTTATTGAAAAGTAGTACAGCATGAAATATGTTTAAATTAAATATTAATCGAGATCTGTAATAAAATGTATCCCATTTTTTATACTTATGAAATCAACTGTGCTTGTTAATTTAATATCTGGATAATGTGACTAAATTAAAGAATTTTCTGTATCACTGTAGGAGCTTTGCATACACTTACATAGCAGAGGCAATACAACTGACAGTTGTGGTTTTAGAATATTTCATTACTTAAAACATAAAAACAATATCATTAGTATTCCATTACTATTTACGTAAACATCAGAGGAAATTTAAACTGTCATTGAAAATAAAATTGGATACTCATTGTAGAATAACTTTTACATGTAATGGGACATTTTTTAAATTAAAAAATAATTGCTGATTTAATATTTATTTAATTTTCAGTATCCGCAGATGAAAATTCCTTGGGATATATTGTGCCATTATCTGTTGAAAAGGTTTTGGAACTCATTGAATCAGCCTATCCAAATCCTATTACAATTACCGATATTTCAAAGTAAGCTCGTACTGTACTCACAAAAATTGCATCACTAATTGTATAACTTTAGGAATAATAGTTGGGATGAAGAAGAAGTGGCCCATCATATGTCTGAACTGCAAACACGAGGTTTGGTGAAGGCTATGGATCATGGAGCATTCACCCGTCAGCAATCTCAAGATACCCAAGTTACTATCGTAAAACAAATGCCTACTATGGCAAGTGCTAAACAGCCAACAATTGCAATTGTCACTGCACAGTATTGTGAGAAGTTAGCAGTCGATGCTATGATAGAAAACAAAGAAACTTATGTGCGATATACTACCGTTGGTAAGTTCTGTTTGTATGTGTAACCATTCGTATCTTTATAAATTGTGAACGTTTGATTGTGGTATTGTTACGTGATGGGGGGTATGCTGTGGTTTTTTTGCTCTTTTAGGTTGAATTGGAAGTAAGATTCAAAGAGAGAAAAACTAAAACTATAGTTTGCTAATGAAAACAAAGAAAATAAACAAAATTTCGTAACCTGTTCTTTACAAAAATCTAGGAAATCAACATGTAGTTCTTGTAGTGTTCCTAGAGGGTGCCATATAAAAATAAATAAGTAGACGCGACTGCCTCCCTGGACTTTCCCATACTGGAAACTGTTCATATCATCTTTATTCAACAGTAGAGTTATTTTCCTCAAAACGGTTGTTCAAGCGCTATCCTAAAACCTTGCCTCGTAACGAATAGACTTACAAGGCTTGTAAGAAGTCCCGCCAAATATTTGCGGTGCCCCTTAATTTCCTTTTAATATGCAACCAGGCATACTTCATTCTCTACTATATACGTGATATTGTGACTGCAAATTGAGTTTGCTGTGATTTTATAACAGACAGACATTTTTTAAAAACCACTTTTTTGGATTCCTAGAGACCCAAAACGGATATTTCAAACAGAACTCGCTATTTAAGTTTATATATAAAAATTCAACGAGGTTTAGTTTTCTTTTTACGGCGAACAATACCTCACATGTCGACATTTTTAAAGCTTAGCATATACAGGGCGCTGACTTTGAATACTTTCCATAGGAAAAATACATGCATTTGTGGAATTGTTTAATTTCCTGCTCCCCAAGTTGAAAAGCGCATTCGAAACAAGTACGCAAAAGAAGGATTATGTTTACAGATGCTACTTTTATTTTTTAAATATCAAATTAAGTATTAAATACAAAATTTTGATAAATAATTTATAACTTGTTGTTGTAATACCGGTTAAAGAAATGAATGTAGCGCGACAGTATGGCAATGGTTCTGAACCAAAGTGCGCGGGGCTGTCCGTACCGCTAGGCCGTCGCGCGGTCTAACTAGTACCGATCGCTATTGCTACCGAGGTAAAATTTTCTAAGTCCCTGGAAATTATATTTTGTAGGGCATAAAAAATCGATTTTTTTATTTTCGCGGAAAAAGATTCTTTGACGCAAACAAATAACAACCGTTAGAATAAAAAAAATATTTTTCTAAAAAAGAGGGGGGAGGGGGCCGGTGCGCTTACATATATCCACGAGTGTAATATTTCTTTGCATATTCATATGCTCCATTACGTACTGAGCGATTCAGTGAAAACCCCAGCTTCCTATCTTTTTTCGTTTATTAATTAAAGGAGTTTGAAGTTTCAAACTTCCAAGCTTCGTAGAGGGCGCCACAGGAAAATTACGGAGTTCTTCAAAAAATATATCGATAGCCCCTTGCGAGGTCTGTCGACATATGAAGTTTAAAAAAATTCCTTGGAGCAGTTTTTGAGAAATAATTTTTTGAAAATTTCCAAAATTTTGAAAATTCGTAATTTAGGCCCCTTATAATTTTTCAAAAAACTTTTTATATCACCTCATTTTACCCTTCATATACTATTCAGAAAATAAAAATCATTTGAATCGATTCATCCGTTTTCGAGTAATTGGGCGTTAAACTCAAAATTTTCAAAAAATCATAGCGCCCTTCATTTTAAAGCTAGCGAGTTCGGCAAAAAACTAACAGATTTGTCTTATGACCCTCTATCGTTATCCGCGATAAAAGTTTCAAAATTGTAATCACGAAAAAAGTGATACCAAAAAAACATGCGTAACTTCCGCTTCCGGTTTCGGATTTTTTTGAAAAGCTTATTTTTTCGATGAATTTTCGATACACCCCCGCATTCCAAAGCGCATCAAAATCGGAGCAATACTTTCGGCTGTAGGAGCGTCACATACATACATACATACGTACGTACATACCCACCCACAGACAGACATTTTTTAAAAACCACTTTTTTGGGTTCCTAGAGACCCAAAACGGATATTTCCGTTAAAATCTCGATTTCGAAAATTTTCATGAATTCAATACTTACCCTATACCTATAAGGTATGGGAAAGTAAAAAAGCATTACTTACAAAAAGATCTACCAGTGCATAAAGTAATAAATTGCTGTGTATGCTATTTCCTACTAGCAATACAACTTGACTATTTGATTTTGTCATATTCAGTATAGATTGTTTAAGAATGCATGCACATTTTATTTTTTAGTGCATGTGTAATAAGGTACCTTATATTTTGTGCATATGTTGGTAGATTTTATGCTACGTATACACACTTTGTTTAATGTAATTTGCCCAGTTATATAAGAACCTGTAAGATCTCGGTTAAATACGAGAGAAATTTATATTTTACCCATCACGCCCCATACTTTTCATTTATAACTTTGTGCTTTCAATTCATTTATTTTTAATACCGATACGCTTAAAAATATTTCATGGTTAAGGAGAAAGTATCAATAAAGTTGATACTGCTTCTCAGCCCATAAATATATCTATAAAAACAATTCTGGTTTTAAAAACAGTTAATCTATTATATTTACAATGGAAATAAGATTACATAAAAATAACAGTGTTTGTTACAGTATTTTAACCGTTATGCTCATGTCCCATATAATCATGAAGCGTTACAAAATTAAACAGAATTTTTTAATATAAATATAAATCAAACATTTTACAGTTGTGGTTTTATACAGTTCTCACTGGAAGTATCCGATTCATCACGGCTTTCACTTTCGCTTGAACTACTTGATAAATCATCGGAATCTGTATCACAGTCCTGTTTGTCAATATGCAATGTTGCCATTGTAGCAGTCAAATTCTCTTCAGAAGCAAGTGATTGATCTATGTGCAGTAAATTTAATCCCAAATCTTTCTTTTCTATCACCACATCATTAAGTTCTTGAATTGTCTTCGACCATAAATCTTTATCCCATTTCATAACATAAAGGATGTAGTCTTTAATATAAAGGTTGTTTAGAACATAACGTCCACTATCCCCCATTAAAAATATATCATGAATATCTATTAAACATTTGATAATAAATTGTTCACCTAAATTAAGTAATATTTTTAAGTCTTTAAAAATTTGTTGGCACAGATTAAACTCGCGATACAAAGGATAAATTAGGCTTCGTCTAAATGCAGATATTAGTGCTTCTTTGGGATGTGAAAAACTATCGAACCAACAGAGAGACGAACTTATTTTTGATATTGTCCAACCAGATTCACACGTTGCTTCAAAATATGTAGTTCTTTGATCATAACAATAAGCAAATAATATTTCTATTAAGCTATTGTGACAATATTTCACCTGTTGCATACTTAAATTATAATTTATGTTTGGTAAATCTTTAAGAAAGTCTAATTCTTTGGGGGTGAATTCTAAGTCGGCTTTAGTGATAGTTTCCCAGGGTGTACTTAATTGTGTTAGTTCATTTATCTCATCATTATCCATTAAATCTGCCAAGTAATGGTCAGTATCAAACTGTTTTTGCTCCATTTGCTGGCGCAATCGTTGTCGCTCTTCAAGTTGGATGTCGTGTGGATCAACTTCAAAAACATCTCGAAATTCAGTGCTTAAAACTTTAAAATTGTATCCACCACGCATTGCAAATCCATATTTTATATTCTCCTCTCCAATTTCTGCATTCTCATTAGGATTGTGAGTTCCTGGATCTAAAACTTCTATTTTCCTATTTCCATCGTCAATTTCAATCTTGGGACATAACAACTTTGTAATGAACTCCAAGTCGGCAAAATGTTCACCACCATTAACCTTTTCATATTGGAACGTAAATTCTCCAGTATCAGCATTAAAAGAACTCTTACTATGGTCGTTTTCCTGGATATGCCCTGGTAAATGTAATCGTAAGTAATACGGTTGGCAGGAAAAAATAAACACGTTTTCTTCGACGCTAACATCCAGTTCTCGTAGACTGCAATAAGGTGCACGAATAACTATTGATATAGTATTGCAATCCTGGGATAAAATAAACCGAGGTGTAATCATAATAATGTTTGGCGCTTCCAATTAACTTAACCATGAAAGTGATGTTTATGAGGTTATGTAGCTGCACTCTAAAGCGCAAGCGCACAACAACAACAATTTTTCAGCGGCAAATTTAAACTTAGTTTTAATTAATTATACAAACTGATTCATATTAAAATGTGCAAGAAAATTATGTTATAAGTTTAGAAATTTTAGCAAAAAATTAATAACAGTGCAAATTAAATACAAAAATGTATAAAATACAGGTACATGTAGCAGCCCAGCGAATGAAACACCCAGGCCTAGATTTGGTAAGGTAGTATTGTTATTCGTACTTTAACTAAGCTTGGGTCATATTGGCCGTACACTAGTAAGCTACTGGGATTTGCACATTTGTGACGTCACTTGTGGGCCTTGTGTTGTGTATGTATATACAGCTGCTTTTTGCACGTGTTGTGTTCTTTCACCAATTAAAATCACATTTAATTGTAACATATTTTCATTGAGTACTATCTTACTTTTGCAAATCCGGTTACATGATATTTCTCCCCTATAAAAATAAGAAATAGATAAAAGTAAATTAGGTATTCAATTCATAAATATTTTGATTATAATTCATAGCTAATCCTGAAAGATATTTAACATTAGAAATATATGTATCCTTTTAGAATTTCACAATAGAATCAGTAAAGATAGGTGCTTCAATTAGTGGAATAGTAAAGAAATAGAATTCAGTAGTATCATTAATAACAAAATAATGTTTCCTAGTTAGGTTAAATCAATTTTTAACTTCGTTGTTAATGTGTACATTTTATAATTTTGCAATGTCTTGTTTTTTTTTCTACATAAAAATATAAAACAACATGCCAATACAAAAACATTACAAACAACTAAGTCAAAACATTTTTCCTTTATTTTTACTTTCATTAAAATGCTTTGGAGGAAAAGTTTTGTGTAGGTGATTACAGTTACTAGACACTATAATATAGTGAGGGGTGATCCGAATCTTTTCAGGGATTTGTATCGCACAAATCAGTATGAAAAATGATTTGTATCGAATTGTACAAAACAGCCCTTTATACTAATAAGAAAACTAAATTAGAGTGAGTTTCAGACATTCCAAAATTTCATAGAATCGCATAAAGTGATCAAAGAGGTTTCCATTTTTTAGAATCCAAAGTTATGTACTCTTTTGCTTATCATTTTCCAAGACATTTCAGTAAATCAATAAATAAAATAAAATGACACAATTATTGGTTGCTTGTAATTTTTTTTTTTTAGTTTAGTTTAATAGTTTAATGTAAAGAAAAATCAGGAATGAAAAATGTTGAAAATAGATTTATTTTGATATTCTTTTGTTTTTACTATTACATTGTTGAAATCTACATTACGAATATTTTCATTTTCGTATTTGTCAAAAAAGAAGTAATTTATTGAAGGCTATTTCCATGAACATATGTGCATATTTGATTGATTGTTTCAGATTTCTGTTGCAGTTTTATTGCAAAAATAATTTATTTGGTTTCATTAATTTTTATCGTAAAGGAATTAGGGGTGTAAAGTAAAAATTTTTAATTTATTGATATACAGAAGCTAGAGTTTGTAAAATCATCAACGTAACTTGAACTTTTTTACTAGTTACCTACAGCAGCAAATATAACTTATGATTTATTCTGTTTTAAAAATATTTATTATTCTCGGGAAAATAAGAATATTATCACAAACTTTATCAATCAATAATGATAAAATTAATGGAACATTTATACTTTGCAAGTGCATTTACTTTTCCTTATTTAAAATATAGCACTGTGATTGCTCCTAATTTGAAAAATTTGCACCCAAGCACAATTTCCTAACAAGGTTAAAAATATTTTCTTACCGGTTTGCTCATCTTTCTAAGTTCTAACTTATTTAAAAGATTGTGCATAATTTACATGATGTCTTCATATATAAAACTTTCAAAAACACTACTTACTTTTTAAATACACATTTCCTGCAAAAATCACTTTAAAATTATGGTGATGTATGTATACTACAATTTTAACAATTGATGGTATTAATCAGAATAATTAGAAGTTTAGCAGATTGACTACCTCTTTCTCTTACACAGTTAAAATTGATCGAGGTTGTAGCTTTTTAAATGAGTAATTCGTGATAATTGTTTGTTTTCGTTGAAGTAACATTTATATTTGCAGGTTTATAATAGTATTTCTTAAGTAGTGTCATTTTAAACAAATGGTTATGCTTATTCATGCACCAGTAAATATTTTCATTAGAATGGATGTACTTAAAGAAAACATTTTTGGTATAAAGAAAAATTTTCAAGATCAGTAAAGAAAATTGTCACTAAAGAGGACCAAGGATGCAAAAGTATTTTTTTAAATTAAACATTCTGTTTTTTGTAAGAAATTAAAACCTTACTGAATTCTTCATACAACAGTATTTGAATTTTAACTTCAAAATAAGGTCACAGCCGATAAACAATTATTTAGTTCAGTTAACGCTGAAACTATCCACCAATATCACCAGATCTTACAATATTAGACTTTATTTCACTGAATCTAATATAGAAGACGAATTAAAAAACATAGTTTGGCAGGCCAACAAGTAACAACTGCAACCTTAAATGTGCAGAAAAAAATAAAGGTGGATCCTTTAAACAGTTGCATTGCATTGTTTATATTTATTTCCCAATAGTGCTTTTGTTTTTCCAGTTTCAGAGCTAATAAGGTTAAATAATGTTTGCAGAACTGTGAACTTCATTTTGAAAAAATACCGTTGTATTCAATATTTACTAAGTTTTGAATTTATTACATAAACAAAAGGATATTTCATGAAAATATTTTTGCTTCCGCTCTTTCTTTGTTTTTGTATTCACTGTTTTATTGACTAAAGGGTTCCATATAGCATGAAAAATTATTTTAAAATAGCAAAAATTATTTTTAAATATTCCATTTTAATTGAGGACAAAAAATCAATACTTGATACACAAACACCACAATAAAAAAAAATTATGCCATTTACCTCATTTTACAGAAATTATGTAATTTAATCATGTAAATAGCACCGCACATATTTGCAATTCAAAACTGGGATTAAAAGTTAGTTATTTATTGTAATTAACCAAATTAACTGTTTATAGGAGAGTCCAACGTTTACACACTTGGAAATATTGGTGCTCATCGCATAGTGTGTACTAAACTTCCTTCAGTGGGACATACAAGGGAAGCGATGACTGCAGCGGGAAATACAACTACAAGATTGCTCGGAACTTTTCAAAAGTGGATTATGTGTTTCTGGTTGGTGTAGGTGGTGGCGTGCCACATTATACTGATTACAATAAACATGTGCGCTTGGGAGATGTTGTCGTGTCGTGCCCTATAAAGGACAAGTTAGTAGAAATATTATTTTTAATAATCTTATCATTACTAGTAAATGCCATACAATATTAATTTTTTCATTGTATTTGACTTAAAATGTATACAATATGATTGTACATGTGTCAGTATAAAGCTCGGCTACTAGGAAGCATAAAAAAAAGTTTAAAATTTCAGAGTTAGTGTACACATGAAGCTTAGTAAAGGGCTGCATGTAAAAAACGTGACATAAAAAAAGAGCAACGCGAAATATGTACATTTATTTTTTAGATGTAACATATTAATAATATTTTCAAGAATTTGTAATTCCTTTACCATGATACAACAGAAGTTTCAAGTAAAGTTAAAAACCAAAGTCAGGGGAACATTTTAAAAGTTAATCTAGATAACCTTGGATATTCAAGGGAAAAATTGTAATTGGTTCTACATTTACATGCTGCTGTCAGCAAGTCAAGTGATTAATTTTATTTTAAGTTATAATTGTTTATTTTTCTAATAACACTTAATTTGTTTTCCTGTAGTTTTTGATTGAATTAGCATGTTTTTGGTGGAATACCCAAGGTTGCTGAGATGTATTCATAAGTTCCCCCTGACTGGCTTTTTAAGGAACTATTGGACATTATTGGTAAAGATACGAGGGAAATTTTTTAAATATGGCCCGTTTTTTAATAAGAAGAAAAATACTGTAAATATAATTAAAATATATTTTATTCCATATTCTACATACTTTTATCTACTTTTCTATATAATTTCCATTTTTGTTCAAACATTTGTCATACTGCTCAACAAGTTTTTGAATTCCGACGTCAAAGAAATCTGCAGCCTGTGAAGAAGCCCAATACATGACTGCAGTTTTCACTTCTTCGTCGTCGTTGAACCGTTGACCACCGAGGAACTCCTTTAAGTACCGAAACAAGTGAAAATCACTGGGTGCAAGGTCTGGACTGTAAGGTCGATAATCCAGTTGTTCGCATCCAAAAGGCCTGATTAAACCTTGTGTTAATGCAGAAACATGTGGCCTTGCAATGTCATAGAGCAACATCACACCGGAAGACAGTAGGCCAAGCCGCTTTTTTGTATGGCACACCGGAGTTTTCTCAAGGTCACACAATACACATCAGAATTGATTGTTGTGCCTCTCGGCATAAAATCCACTAAGAAAATCCCTTTCCTGTCCCATAAGACAGTTGCTATGATCTTTTGTGCTGAAATTGTCTGTTTCACTCTGGTTGACAATGATGTGTGTCGCCATTCCATCGACTGTTGCTTGGACTCAGGTCATGTGACACGCTTCATTCTCACTCTCATTCACAAACGGAACTTATTTAAAAAATACCCCTCGTAATTTCAATCTCTGCAAATATATACAAGAAAGTATGTAAGTTGTATTTAAAGGAATTCACATGTTTTGTATTGCTCTTTTATCTTTAGGTCAGTTGTTTTATTAATGGGCTGCTGTACCAAGCTTCTGCTTTACACTGAAACTTTTTTCTTTTCTAATACCCGAGATATAAGCTAAGACATGCAAAACTAATCAGACTGCATACAGACTGTTTATTATAGCAGGTACACTAGGGGTATATGTAGAATGGTAAAAGAGTTGCTTATTTAAGAGTGCATTATTTTTAAAATAGTTTTTACAAGAAAATTTTTAATTTGTTCCTTTTAGAATGAATATCTGTTTTTGGAAATATGATTTTTACATATAAACTAACAATATATTTAGGAAAAATCAAATACCGAATATCTTTTAGATGTCAAAATAATTTGTTATTCTCATTTTAACAAAATTGCTGCAGATATACTTATTTTAAGAATTATAGAAATATTGAATAAAATCGTTTTTATAAAGAACTAAATGGAAATGCAAATAATAAATTTACTTTTTAATTATTAGAAATTTGCACTTTCTAACAACCTACCTACCAACATAACTAACACTTCAAATATAATAGCAAGAAACCATTTATGATTGCAGGTAGTTCATTGCTTTTTCTTGTATACAGGGTAAGTCTGCTATGATGAATCAGCCTGACATCACAATTATTTAAAATACCTATAAACAAAAATATTTTTTCACAGATTATAATGCCCTCTATGTATAGGCGCAATCAGAAAGTTTTTTGACTTTTCGA